>CM042249.1:52387966-52612966 GCA_023566225.1 Romanogobio albipinnatus
ATTCTTCACTTGTTTCATTACTGGATGAATCAGTGTTTTTGAACAAATCTCTTGAATGAATGATTCAAAGACTCACTCATAAAGACTTCACTTGTTTCATGACTGGATGAATCAGTGTTTTTGAATGAATCTCTTGAATGGATGATTCAATGACTCACTCATAAAGACTTCACTTGATTCATTACTGGATGAATCAATGTTTTTGAATGAATCTCTTGAATGAATGATTCAATGACTCACTCATAAAGCCTTCACTTGTTTCATTACTGGATGAATCAGTGTTTTTGAACAAATCTCTTGAATGAATGATTCAAAGACTCACTCATAAAGCCTTCACTTGTTTCATGACTGGATGAATCAGTGTTTTTGAATGAATCTCTTGAATGGATGACTCAATGACAAACACATTTTTTAACAGTCACTTGTCGCCACCTACTGGTGTAACGATGTAAGTGATGCAATCGTTATTTGAAATGCCATGTTACTTTCAAAAGGGCATTTGCTTTTTGCTTTATTTTGATCTTTTGCCGAAATCATCAGTGTTTATATCCAAACTGTAAACTTCTGTGATACTCTGAATTATTGTAAGACAGAAATAATAATACAGTGTGGTTGGAAAGACTATTTGTGAAGCTGTTTCATATCTATACATGACAACTGCTGTCTCTGTATATGATATATCGTGTTTTCCGTGGCCTATAATTCTATTTAACTCATTAAAATGCTCTTTCGTTCACCTCGTTGAAGAGCAGTTCCCTGCGCTGTTGTCTCCTGAGGTCCATCATCTTGACGGCCACCACGCGTCCGCTGTGTTTCTCGCGGGCGATGCACACCACGCCCGTGGATCCCTCTCCAATCTTCACAAAGTTCTCCAGATACGAGCGCGGGTCTCCTTTATCCACCACCATCTGCAGAGCGGCCTTGAACTGCTCGTGGGTGACTTTGGGCGGGTCAGGCGGCGGGCGCGGCGAGGGGTGCAGCGGGGGTCTGAACGCAGGCGAGCAGGTTCCCGGAGGGCTGTTGGCCAGAGAGCCGGTGGGGGACGGCCGGGGCTGGGACGGGCTGTCCTGTCTGGGGTAGAGCCCTGGGTTCGGGCAGCCCGAGTGTCTCATGAAGGGGTCTGGACCGGTGGGCCGATAACTGATGTTGGGTGAGAGTCCGATGGTGTAGCTGGAGGAGGAACGGACGGTTTTGTGTGGCCTGGAGCCGCTCATGAGTGGACTGCTGGTGCCGCTGTGCAAATATCCTGTCTGGTGTCTCATGGCTGCGTCGGCCTGAGTCAGTGATGAGGGAAACACAAGGACAGATAGAAGTGAGGCAGTGATCTTCATTACATCACACTTTGCTCATTAACATGCATCCGGCCGACAAACGCTTTACAAAGTGACTTTAATGCATCCTTGCTGAATAAAATTTACATTCAATAAATATCTTTAAATCAGAGCAAATCATCATATTAGATGCTGAAAATTCAGCTTTGATCACAGGAATAAATTATATTTTACTATGCATTCACAGCTATTTTAAATTGCCATAATATTTCACAATATTAAGAGTTTTTACTGTATTTTTGATAAAATAAAGGCAGCCATGGTAAACATAGAGACACGTGGATAATATGCATATTCATATAAATAATAGATGGATTTTTATTTTATGAACGTATATATTTGAGATCTTCAATTTCCTTATAATAAAAAATATTTTTTTTTTCATACACAAACTCATGATGGCTTGTATTCACACATCAACATTTAATGTTCTACAAGTTCTGTAAGTTAATTTGTTAGGGTGTATTTTTATAAATTTTTCTTACAAAACAGGCGATTGCATGTTCACCATTTTAACGAGGTAAAGTCTAAAGGCATGTATTATAATCATTAGTGTTCCTGTTCTTTTTCTTCTTCCACTCTTGAGTCCATAGAATCACTTACATGAAAGTTATGAAGTTTGGCACACTCATAGAGGACAGTCTGAACTGTCCCCATAGCAAATTTGGAGTCTCTAACTCAATCCCTCTAGCGCCACCAACTGTCCAAAGTTACACTCACGTTTATGTTTATAACTTTTGAACTGTAAAATTGCTGTTGCTCCAAAAATTGAACCAGGTCTTCTTCAGACCATGGCGACAAAAACTTAAGGAATCCAAGTTGATTCGCCAAGTTGAACTGTTCTCAAATGACATGCGAACGAATTTGACGAAGAGCACGCCAAAATGAACGTGAGGCTACATCTCCGCAAAGCTTTAGCGTATTCTGACCAAACTTGGTGTGTGTTATGACAACCATGACCTGAGACGACCTGCACAGTTTTGGCACAGTGCCACCTAGTGTCTCTTTATGTAGCCTAGAAATCTAGACGCACCCTAGCGTCAGCAGATGTAATTTGCAGTCAGGGTCGTCTAGCAACTCTCCGTTGGCTTGCGAGCTGGAAAAACCAAACTCTGGTCTGGCCAATCACATCGTGTATAGAGTCGGTGGGCGGGCTTAACATAATGATGGCAGAGTTGCGGCGGTTCCGCGTGCTACTCGTAAACAAAGAAGCTGGCGAACAGGGGTCTTTCCAATCGGCTTTGGCCGCGACTCTGGAAGACGAAGCTTTTCTTTGAGAAAAGAACAAAGAACGCCACTGAAGTCATTCTTAAGAAAGGAAGATGTGTTTGGAGTTTTGCCGACCGGATACGGCGAAAGTTTAATCCATCAACTAGCTCCGCTTCACCTTCTTCGCTGCTCTGGTTGGTTGTAGCGCTATCCTATTGCGTGCAGAGGGAAACTGAAAGACAACCGTTTATCCCGCCCCTCGGATTGAGCCCTACCAATGGTGAGTTCCCAGACCCAACATCTTGATGTGGGTCTGTCTTGTCAGGCTACTCTTTTTGCTTATAACATCTGAACGGTTACTGGTCTCTTTAGATTTGGTGCAGCATGCCGAGTCAAACCCAGTTTTCCCATATCAGCCATTTTGGGCGTCTGCCATTTTGAATTTTGTCGTAAAATGCTGTATTTTACAAACACATTGGTGTATCTTTACAAAACTAGGTATGGGTCATCGGCACCATGTACACAGTACTCAAAACGTTTCGGGTAGCGCCACTTTGTGGTCAAAAGTCATAATGAAATTTCCAAAAATGCTAATAACTTTTGGTTAAATTAGCCATTTATTATGAAACTGGTCTTAATCAATTCCTTGGGTCATGCCGAGAACATAGATATTGATGGCTATAGTTGACCGAAATCGCTGTCTGCCATTTTAATTTTCTTTTAAAAATCTACTCGGTGAACTCCTCCTAGACCGTTGGTAAGATTTTCACCAAAATCATATCATCTACAGACCATGCCGGCAAAAAGTTATGTGTCAATATAACTAGGATTTAGTGTCAATAGGCGAAACCATTTTTGTAAGTTGATGGCATTATGCCAAAACAACTCTGAGGTTGTATCTCTGCAATGCTTTGGCATATTGACACCAAACTTGGCATGTGTCATTGTCACCTCACACTGACTACACCACATCAATTTGGCCACCTATTGGTCGAAAGTGATAAACCATTAAATCATTTGACTAGTGACTGTATTTGTGAATTTTCAGCCAGAAAATTTTGTTTTTTGCCTGAAATCATCTTAATATGTCTTTAATTGCTCATTGTTGCAGTTAGTCTGATGCTCCCAGCCATGATGGCATGACTTGTCGTGTTCTTTGTGCTTGGCCCCTTTGGATCCTTGCCGCTATAATTTCATCAATGTTTGTTGATGTGAAGCTGCTTTGAAACAATCTGTATTGTATAAGGCACTATAGAAATGAAGGTGACTTGCTTGATTTGAACTATTAAAGAAAAATGTGAGATTTGCACTGCCGTAAAGGAGCCTGTTGGGCACAGACTTGTGTTTACCTTCAGGTCATATGAGGAGTACGGTCTCCCTGGGCTGTTTTGCGGGTGGACCAGCAGTCGGTTGGTTGTCCTCATGTCTGGAGTGAGATTGTCTCCGTGCGGCTGCTGCATGGGCATCGTGGGGCTGTAGAAACAGGTGATGGGCCTCTGATTGTGTGCGAACACGATGGGAAACTCTCGTCTCATCATGAATCTCTCGGTGGGGCTCCCGATATCTCCACCCAGATACATAGATCTGGGCGGCGGAGGGACGGGGATGGGGGGTGGCGGAGGGGCCGGAAGGGCCGGAGGGGGTGGAGGCCTCTCCAGAGAGCTCATGCTGACCTCATAGGTGGATTTGGCCCTGGGCAGGACGCCGTTGGGCTGTAGCGTGATGCTCTTCTTCAGGCCCATGTACGGCGTGCCACTCTCGCTGTGGATGTTTCGCGACTTGTCGCCCCAGTGCGATTCGACCTCGTCCAGTCCTTCATACTGATAGGCGTCAGCCTCGTTGACTTCCCCCAGACGGCCGAGCGACTGCGCTCTCTTGCGTGCCGACGGGCTGCTCTTGCGCAGGGAGTTTGAGCTGGTGACAGACAGACGGCTCATGTCGGACAGCATGGCTGAGATGTAGTCTCCGTGGCCGATCATACTGCCTCGCACGATGGTCTGGGGAAGAGGAGAGGCAGTTTATGATTAATGCGAACTGAAACACTGCGCTATTTAAAGAGCGTGTGAATTCACCTGGGTGCGGATGAACTCAAAATCACACTTTCCTCTAAGGAGTCTATTTCTGGCTGATTTGTGTTTGAGAAACACTGAATGACTCGTCTGAGCTATCTGAGGATTTCTGTTCTTGCAAATAAAGACCAAAGCAAAGTAAAAAAAAGAGCCTGTTTTGTTCATTTTTCATGATTCCATTTTTGTCGCCTTCATTTACAGATGATATGAATGTATATTTGCTTATTAGTATTTGATTGTTATAAAGTGTTTTTTGTTTTGTTCAGTGTTGGGGAAAGTTACTTTTAAAAGTAATGTGTACCTCAATATTGTATTACTCCCTAAAAAGTAACTAATTAGGTTACTTAGTTACTTTTTACGGAAAGTAACTTATATAAATACATTTATACAAAGATACACAATATACAAAATAGACAATGTACAGGTATATACAGATGCAAGGCAATGTGAATAAGAGGTATGCTAAATAAATAAATATAATAAATATAAGTATAAATAGTGTTGTTTATTGCACATGTTTTGGCATTTAACTGTTCATGAGAGATGGTCTGAAGCTCTTCTTGTGTCTGGCTGTTTTGGTGTTCTTTTCTTTGGCAAAATTAAAGGCCCTTTTACACCAAAAGTGAAATTAATAATCCTCAGGGTGAAGTAAATGCAAATTCACACCTGTACAGTAGATGGCGCCACGCAAACAAATCTTTCAGCTGTGCTGCCATTCTGGACCACAGAAGAAGAAAGTTCAACACTTCAGCACACGACACACAAATGTGATGTCATTTTCGCTTATTCGTATGGTTCAATTGAATCATCAAGATCAGCAGCAAAATATACAGGTAAGTAAAGTGAGATTAAATACATAAAGTATATTTGTTTTATTTAACCTACTTAATTATTGCAGGTTTGGGTAATATTCTGAGTTTGCATTTCACTGATTTTATTCATTTTGAGGAATACTGAATCTGTGTTTGTGCATGAGTGATAAGTAAATGCCTGCTCACATTGAGTCTAGAACTAAAATCAGCATCATGTCCACACACAACGCCTCTGATTTCTCTCAACATGGGGACAGGTAGAGCTGACAATCAATAAATAGAGAAAACAAAGTAATTGGTGTTGCTTATTTTAAAAAGTAATTCAGATATTTTGTTGTAAATTCAAAAGTAATGATACTTTACTAGTTACTTGAAAAAGTAATCCGATTATATGACGGGTTTCTTATTTGAAAAAGTAACTCAGATATTTTGTTGTAATGTGTTTCTTTACTAGTTACTTGAAAAGTAATCAGATTACATAACTTGTGTTACTTATTGGAAAAAGTAACTGATATTTTTTTGTAAATTTAAATGTAATGTTACTTTACAAGTTACTTAAAAAAGTAATCTGATTACATAACTTGTTACTTATTTGAAAAAGTAACTCCGATATTTTGTTGAAAATTCAAAAGTAATGTTACTTTACTATACTTAAAAAAGTAATCTGACTACATAACTTGCGTTACTTATTGGAAAAAGTAACTGATATTTTTTTGTAAATTTAAATGTAATGTTACTTTACAAGTTACTTAAAAAAGTAATCTGATTACATAACTTGTTACTTATTTGAAAAAGTAACTCCGATATTTTGTTGAAAATTCAAAAGTAATGTTACTTTACTATACTTAAAAAAGTAATCTGACTACATAACTTGCGTTACTTATTGGAAAAAGTAACTCCGATATTTTTTTGTAAATTTAAATGTAATGTTACTTTACTAGTTACTTAAAAAAAGTAATCTGATTACATAACTTGTGTTACTTATTTGAAAAAGTAACTCCGATATTTTGTTGTAAATTCAAAAGTAATGTTAATTTACTAGTTACTTAAAAAAGTAATCTGATTACATAACTTGCGTTACTTATTGGAAAAAGTAACTCCGATATTTTTTTGTAAATTTAAATATAATGTTACTTTACTAGTTACTTAAAAAAAAAGTAATCTGACTACATAACTTGCGTTACTTATTGGAAAAAGTAACTCCGATATTTTTTTGTAAATTTAAATGTAATGTTACTTTACTAGTTACTTAAAAAAGTAATCTGATTACATAACTTGTGTTACTTATTTGAAAAAGTAACTCCGATATTTTGTTGTAAATTCAAAAGTAATGTTAATTTACTAGTTACTTAAAAAAGTAATCTGATTACATAACTTGCGTTACTTATTGGAAAAAGTAACTCCGATATTTTTTGGTAAATTTAAATGTAATGTTACTTTACTAGTTACTTAAAAAAAGTAATCAGATTACATAACTTGTGTTACTTATTGGAAAAAGTAACTCCGATATTTTTTTGTAAATTTAAATGTAATGTTACTTTACTAGTTACTTAAAAAAAGTAATCTGATTACATAACTTGTGTTACTTATTTGAAAAAGTAACTCCGATATTTTGTTGTAAATTTAAAAGTAATGTCACTTAACTAGTTACTTAAAAAAGTAATCTGATTATGTAATTTACGTTACTTATTTGAAAAAGTAACTGATATTTTGTTGTAAATTCAAAAGTAATGTTACTTTACTAATTACTTGAAAAAGTAATCTGATTACATAATATGGTTACTTTGGAAAAGTAACATATTTTTTTGTAAATTCAAAAGTAATGTTACTTTACTAATTACTTGAAAAAGTAATCTGATTACACAACTTGCATTACTTATTGGAAAAAGTTTTTTGTTGTAAATTCAAAAGTAATGTGTTACTTTACTAATTACTTGAAAATGTTATCTGATTACATAATGTGTGTTACTTTGGAAAAGTAACTGATATTTTATTGTAAATTCAAAAGTAATGTTACTTTACTAGTTACTTGAAAAAGTAATCAGATTATGTAACTTGCGTTACTTATTGGAAAAAGTAACTGAGATATTTTGTCAATTCAAGAGTAATGTTACTTTACTAGTTACTTGAAAAAGTAATCTGATGAAAAAGTAACTCACGCGTTACCCCCAACAATGGTTTTGTTGCTGTTTTATTCCCAGTATAATAAAAAAAGAAAGTGAGTTTCAAAAATGGCATTTCTGCTGAATGGATGGATGGACAGATTTCTTTTCTTGCAAATAAAGACCAAAGTAAAAACATTTTAAAATGCATAGGCTGTGATGAATGTGAACAGCAAAAAATGTGAAAGGTAAAAATACAAATGATATGCATTTGTCCATCCGTTTTGCAGAAATGCCATTTTTGCAGCTCAATTTTTATTATGATGACAAAAATGAATAACAAAAACAGTCACAAATGGCACTGCTTCCTAAGAATGACCCAATAAATGATACACTGAGGCCACAGCACACAATGCTTATACTTCTCAGAAAAGATATGACATTCATGTGTCTGTATTTTATATTTGCAGTATTTACTGACAGCTGTCATGTGCTTTATTCACAAAGGTTTTGACAGAAGTGACACGAGCTCAGGGCACATATTCACCAACAGACAGAGAGAGAAAATAAGGAGAAGAGAAAGGACAACGGATGTCTAACAACATCCACAAATGAAGGTGCAGAGCCCATTTTGACTTTACATTTTAAAGTAAATGTATCTTTGTTTAAGGGGGGGGGGGTCTAATGTTATTTCCTGCATTCTGACTTATTGACACTGTTAGAGTTGATTCTGGACAACATTTCAAAACATGAGTCGGACATATGACGGAGTATTTCTGTGGCAAATACACTCCTTCAGGATTCAAACAAGTTTTGAAGGGTTTTTTTTTCGAGTATGGCCCTGTGTGACATCATAAAGGGTGGGATTCCTTGTATGGGCACTTCTCCCGGATGAGCACACACACATACCAACCGAGCTTTGTTCGGGTTACGGGAGCCGTCGACGACGCTGCCATTTTGTTTTTAGACACGAAATCAACAATGTCACTAAAGAAGTGTGTGTGTGTGTGTGTGTGTGTGTGTGTGTGTGTGTGTGTGTGTGTGTGTGTGTGTGTGTGTGTGTGTGTGTGTGTGTGTGTGTGTGTGTGTGTGTGTGAGGGAAAGATCACCTTGTTCAGCTTCACAAATACCCCAGCGTTAAGGAAACAGTGGATGCAGTTTGTGTTTCCGGAGTTCTACAAGTGTGTGTGTTTGTTCCCGGTCATGAGTGGAAACCACAGGCGGTGAGTGAAACTGCATCAAATATGTGTGTGTTTGATGGCAATCAGCGCATAAGTGCATATAATGTGCCAGCATTAAAGTGTGTGTGCGTGCTTGTGACTCTTTAGCTCCGCCCACTGCACGCCTCCACGGACTCGGCTGTTTTCTGAAAGAATCGGTTCAGTGTATCTGTCTTTTATAAATCTGATAAACTAAAGACTCTCTGGAGATATGAAGGATCAACACTACTCTACAGATACTCAAGATTAACATGAGACTGGCAGAAACTGTGTGTGTGTTATGACCCCTTTAAAAAAAGCATTCAAAATGCATGTGATTTTACCACCAAACACTCTGACATCAAGTTCATGAAGTAATTCAGAGCAAGCTGTTCCCTATGAAAGCATATGTTCATGCACTGAAGAGCAGAGATGTTTAGATGTTAGAGAGCTTGGCTCTTTTGCTTGGAGTTGCAGTTTTTACGCCTGAGTCTCGCTGTGGTGGCCGACTGCATGCATCATTATTAATTGCCAGCGTGAGGTAATAAATCTTTTCTCCCTCCGAGGATTGAGCTTTGAATCGGTGTTCACAGCAGGGCTGTTAGTTGAGGCCTGTGATAGATAAGAAGCCAGTGTGACAGAGGAAAAAACATGTTTCTGAGCGCTGTTAGCTTCCCTCGAGGGGAAACGCACCGCGGCAAAGCCTGGAAAGTAAGTCTCTGAAATAAGACTAAGACCTGTTTTATCTACTTAAATTCAAGCCCTGTCCCAAGTGAGGCAAACTTGGGATTGGAACCAACAAAGACGCTTTGCTGATTAAAGGTGCTGGTATAATTATACGTTTACGGGTCATGTGCATAAAACTTCTGTTAGACCAACAGAATCCTCCAAATGTTAGTCTCTGAACAAAGAGTTCAACATTGAACATGATTTCCCAGCATGGATTGGAGCATGAATAAATTATGCGGTACAATTCAATAACTCTAACAGAGAATTTAAGCTTCATCCACTATGTATCTATCACTAACAAAGCCTTGCAACTAGCTTAGGACATGCTAATTAATGCTAACAACATTCTAGCATCATCCTAATTCATGTTAACAATATTAAAACATGCAAAGTCATGTTAACATTTTAAAACAAGCACTAACAAAGCCTTGCAACTAGCTTAGGACATGCTAATTAATGCTAACAACATTCTAGCATCATCCTAATTCATGTTAACAATATTAAAACATTCAAAGTCATGTTAACGTGTTAAAGGGTTAGTTCACCCAAAATTGAAAATAAAGTCAGTAATTACTCACCCTCATGTTGTTCCAACCATGTAAGACCTTCGTTCATCTTCGGAACATAATTTAGTATATTTTTGATGAAATCTGAGAGCTGTCTCACTCCTCCATAGGCTTTCAGAGGGACTGAAACTTGATGGCCCAGAATAGTAAGTAAAAACGTCATTTAAGGAGTCCAAATGACTACAGTGGCTCTGTATTAAGTCTATCACGCGACGAAAATACTTTTTGAGCGGAAAAACAACAAAAATAACGACTTTATCCCACTATATACTCTCTGACGAGAGTTTGCGGGAGTGCCACGACGCATGCGCGAGTTCTCGCGCATGCGTCGTGGCACTCCCGCGAACTCTCGTCAGAGGCTCAAATTGAACAATAATAGTGGGATAAAGTCGTTATTTTTGTTGTTTTTCCGCTCAAAAAGTATTTTCGTCGCGTGA
This sequence comes from Romanogobio albipinnatus, assembly GCA_023566225.1. Classification (NCBI taxonomy): domain Eukaryota; kingdom Metazoa; phylum Chordata; class Actinopteri; order Cypriniformes; family Gobionidae; genus Romanogobio; species Romanogobio albipinnatus. Next base: position 52,398,421 of record CM042249.1, read on the forward strand.
TAGACTTAATACAGAGCCACTGTAGTCATTTGGACTCCTTAAATGACGTTTTTACTTACTATTCTGGGCCATCAAGTTTCAGTCCCTCTGAAAGCCTATGGAGGAGTGAGACAGCTCTCAGATTTCATCAAAAATATACTAAATTATGTTCCGAAGATGAACGAAGGTCTTATATGGTTGGAACAACATGAGGGTGAGTAATTACTGACAGAATTTTCAATTTTGGGTGAACTAACCCTTTAAAACAAGCTTCATCCACTATTTATCTATCACTAACAAAGCCTTGCAACTAGCTTAGGACATGCTTTAATGCTAACAACATGCTAGCATCATCCTAATTCATGTTAACAATATTAAAATATGCAAATGTTAACATTTTAAAACAAGCTTAATCCACTATGTATCTATCACTAACAAAGCCTTGCAACTAGCTTAGGACATGCTAATTAATGCTAACAACATGCTAGCATCATCCTAATTCATGTTAACAATATTAAAACATTCAAAGTCATGTTAACGTGTTAAAACAAGCTTCATCCACTATGTATCTATCACTAACAAAGCCTTGCAACTAGCTTAGGACATGCTTTAATGCTAACAACATGCTAGCATCATCCTAATTCATGTTAACAATATTAAAACATTCAAAGTCATGTTAACCTGTTAAAACAAGCTTCATCCACTATGTATCTATCACTAACAAAGCCTTGCAACTAGCTTAGGACATGCTAATTAATGCTAACAACATTCTAGCATCATCCTAATTCATGTTAACAATATTAAAACATTCAAAGTCATGTTAACATTTTAAAACAAGCACTAACAAAGCCTTGCAACTAGCTTAGGACATGCTAATTAATGCTAACAACATTCTAGCATCATTCTAATTCATGTTAACAATATTAAAACATGCAAAGTCATGTTAACATTTTAAAACAAGTTTCATCCACTATGTCACTAACAAAGCCTTGCAACTAGCTTAGGACATGCTAATTAATGCTAACAACATTCTAGCATCATTCTAATTCATGTTAACAATATTAAAACATGCAAAGTCATGTTAACATTTTAAAACAAGCTTCATCCACTATGTATCTATCACTAACAAAGCCTTGCAACTAGCTTAGGACATGCTAATTAATGCTAACAACATTGTAGCATCATCCTAATTCATGTTAACAATATTAAAACATGCAAAGTCATGTTAACATTTTAAAACAAGCTTCATCCACTATGTATCTATCTCTAACAAAGCCTTGCAACTAGCTTAGGACATGCTTTAATGCTAACAACATGCTAGCATCATCCTAATTCATGTTAACAATATTAAAACATGCAAAGTCATGTTAACGTGTTAAAACAAGCTTCATCCACTATGTATCTATCACTAGCAAAGCCTTGCAACTAGCTTAGGACATGCTAATTAATGCTAACAACATGCTAGCATTATCCTAATTCATGTTAACAATATTAAAACATGCAAAGTCATGTTAACATTTTAAAACAAGCACTAACAAAGCCTTGCAACTAGCTTAGGACATGCTAATTAATGCTAACAACATTCTAGCATCATCCTAATTCATGTTAACAATATTAAAACATTCAAAGTCATGTTAACGTGTTAAAACAAGCTTCATCCACTATGTATCTATCACTAACAAAGCCTTGCAACTAGCTTAGGACATGCTAATTAATGCTAACAACATTCTAGCATCATCCTAATTCATGTTTACAATATTAAAACATTCAAAGTCATGTTAACGTGTTAAAACAAGCTTCATCCACTATGTATCACTAACAAAGCCTTGCAACTAGCTTAGGACATGCTAATTAATGCTAACAACATGCTAGCATCATCCTAATTCATGTTAACAATATTAAAACATGCAAAGTCATGTTAACATTTTAAAACAAGCACTAACAAAGCCTTGCAACTAGCTTAGGACATGCTAATTAATGCTAACAACATTCTAGCATCATCCTAATTCATGTTAACAATATTAAAACATTCAAAGTCATGTTAACGTGTTAAAACAAGCTTCATCCACTATGTATCTATCACTAACAAAGCCTTGCAACTAGCTTAGGACATGCTAATTAATGCTAACAACATGCTAGCATCATCCTAATTCATGTTAACAATATTAAAACATGCAAAGTCATGTTAACATTTTAAAACAAGCACTAACAAAGCCTTGCAACTAGCTTAGGACATGCAAATTAATGCTAACAACATTCTAGCATCATCCTAATTCATGTTAACAATATTAAAACATGCAAAGTCATGTTAACATTTCAAAACAAGCTTCATTCACTATGTAAAAATCCCCGGCCGAATGATCTACTGCTTTAGACAAACACAAGGTCGTGTGGTCATTTAATTGCTCTCTGAATCCACATCTCTGAATTTTCAAGAATATATCACTTCAAAATTCGGTTCAAAGTACGGTTGCGCTTCGCTGTCATTTGGATGCATTTCTAGTATTTCTTTAAATGCTGGCAAGTATTTTCAAGAGCGATATATTTAATCACCGCTCAAAAAATAAAAAGAAGAAAAGCACGTAAACATTTGAATTGGGCTGTTATTTACGGCAGCATTTAATCTTATCATACCAAGCATATTTAAGGAAAAATTGACGACGAGCCATTGAATAAATGGAAAAATAATGCACACCCGAGGTGGTGATGCGGTCACGAGTCAATTATTTCGCTTATACTACGGTTACCACACCTCAAGACATCGATCCAATTATATATTTAAAGGGATTTATCCGGTTTTTGTACTTAAATCGCTATTGTGAGTAGGACTTTCTTCCGCATCTCATCCAACGGCTCTTTTGCTGGTTCCGAAACATCATTTTAAAGCTAGTTGTGGAGGCAGAGAGAGAGAGAGAGAGAGAGAGAGAGAGCCTGCGTCTCTTTCAACAGCGTCAACTAATATGGAACCGTAAGAACAGCGCCTTTATTAATGTTGAAAATGTCATGTTGCTTTTAAGTTGCTAAACTATTTTACTGATAAAATCGTCAGAGCAGTTTCTGTGCGAGTGTGTCCGCACTGTGTGTGTGCGTGCTTGAGTGGGAGAGCAGAGAAAGTGGGAGAACGAGAGTAATGTACGTTTCTTACATAATTAAACATAATTTTGTGGAAATAAAACATGGAAATAATTTGTCCTTTTTATCTTATTGTTTACTATCTTTATTTGATTGGTCAGTGTCGTTGTGGGTTTTGGTTATTTGCTGTTGTCGGCTGTAAAGACATTTGAAATAACTGAAATCATTTGGCGAAGTGATATGGAGCTGTAATGCGGTCAAGAGCTGCCTGGAACTACGTTCGCTGTGCGTTTCCCAGAAAATAATTGCACACCTCAGAACGTTCATCAGCCAATCAGATTCAAGCATTCAACGGCCCCGTAGTACAAGATATTTTATTTACAGCATTCCATCAGTATGAGCAGCGTGTTCCCGATCACAAAACTCTCCCCTCCACCGTGAATAAATCACAATCCGAATGCATAAGTTTTAGGTTTTATCACTGAGATGGCGTGCACCAGAGTCCTGCGCGGGTCTGATTTTGTAAACCTGCAGTGCTTAAAACCGCATCCGACTTGTTTTCCGACAACAGCACTAATTAAAATCCGCACCAGACCCGACCCGCTTAAAATAGAGCCCGCACCCGCAATAAAATCAGTTTAGCATATCACATTATAGACACACTTACAAAAATGTTTATTGCCAGCATACAGAAGTTATTACACGACCATTAACACAAGGACAACTTCAGCCGAAGCTGTCAAACATGGTTAGCCTATGTGTCCTTATCATCTCTACGAGGCACATTCAGTTCGGTCCCCTTTTGAAAAATACTGTGCTTGGTTTGTTACCACAGTTATCTGTGTGCTTCCTCAGCGATGAAGTTCCACATTTGCGGCTATCTTTTCTTCAACTCCTCAGGATCCATCTCGACGACTGCAGTGCAGGCAGATCGCACGCTCGCGGCCACAAATAAACTGATATGGATTTGAAACTATTTTATTAACTTGAAATACAGGCAAGGCCTTAGTTCCTAAAAATATGCATATACACTCACCTAAAGGATTATTAGGAACACCATACTAACACTGTGTTTGACCCCCTTTCGCCTTCAGAACTGCCTTAATTCTACGTGGCATTGATTCAACAAGGAGCTGAAAGCATTCTTTAGAAATGTTGGCCCATATTGATAGGATAGCATCTTGCAGTTGATGGAGATTTGTGGGATGCACATCCAGGGCACGAAGCTCCCGTTCCACCACATCCCAAAGATGCTCTATTGGGTTGAGATCTGGTGACTGTGGGGGCCATTTTAGTACAGTGAACTCATTGTCATGTTCAAGAAACCAATTTGAAATGATTCCAGCTTTGTGACATGGAGCATTATCCTGCTGGAAGTAGCCATCAGAGGATGGGTACATGGTGGTCATAAAGGGATGGACATGGTCAGAAACAAAGCTCAGGTAGGCAGTGGCATTTAAACGATGCCCAATTGGCACTAAGGGGCCTAAAGTGTGCCAAGAAAACATCCCCCACACCATTACACCACCACCACCAGCCTGCACAGTGGTAACAAGGCATGATGGATCCATGATCTCATTCTGTTTACGCCAAATTCTGACTCTACCATCTGAATGTCTCAACAGAAATCCAGACTCATCAGACCAGGCAACATTTTTCCAGTCTTCAACTGTCCAATTTTGGTGAGCTCGTGCAAATTGTAGCCTCTTTTTCCTATTTGTAGTGGAGATGAGTGGTAACCAGTGGGGTCTTCTGCTGTTGTAGCCCATCCGCCTCAAGGTTGTGCGTGTTGTGGCTTCACAAATGCTTTGCTGCATACCTCGGTTGTAACGAGTGGTTATTTCAGTCAAAGTTGCTCTTCTATCAGCTTGAATCAGTCGGCCCATTCTCCTCTGACCTCTAGCATCAACAAGGCATTTTTCACACCATTCTTTGTAAACCCTAGAAATGGAATAGATTGTGAAATACTCAGACCGGCCCGTCTGGCACCAACAACCATGCCACGCTCAAAATTGCTTAAATCACCTTTCTTTCCCATTCTGATATTCAGTTTGGAGTTCAGGAGATTGTCTTGACCAGGACCACACCCCTAAATGCATTGAAGCAACTGCCATGTGATTGGTTGATTAGATAATTGCATTAATGAGAAATTGAACAGGTGTTCCTAAAAATCCTTTAGGTGAGTGTATTTATATATACCGTATTTCCTCAAATAAAAGCCGGGGCCTTTATTTACCTGAACTGCAGAAGGTTTATTTGAGGCAGGCTTTTATTAGGGGCAGGAATGTATTTCGAATTCCATCTATTTGAAAAAAAATAATTGTTTTAAATAAACCGTTTTAAATGAAAAGCGATAGCGTTCCAGAGGACAGATATCATCAGGGGCGCGGGAAGTGGGGTGGTTTCAAGGGTGGTTTCATTTTATTCATTTTTAGAATTTAATAATTTATTTGTAATAAACATTTTAAGTGGCCCATTAAAAAGTATTATTTATAAGTTGAATTGTGTTTTTAAAACATACATGAGGTCATATTGTGACTGTTGTGGTGTGTGCGGTAATATTTCCTCCAGTGGAGATCAAGAGTCTTTCTGAAGATCCCGTTCATTTCTGAAGCTCTTTCCGCTCAGCACCGCCGCTCAACCCAGAACTCCCTTTGTGACCTGCTGGATCAAATATAGGCCTATCTGAAATAAATAGTAAGGGCTGCCCCTGACTAAAGTTTTTTTTCTTTTCTAGTAGTTCATTTAAGCCGTTGTTCACGTGGCGCTGCCGCCTAGGGTTGCCACCTTCAGTGTGACAAAATAAGGGACACCCTTTCACCATCTGATGATATTATATTAATATATCATCCATTAAAAAAAAAACCAATAGGCCTACCTTTAGAAGCACAGATGTGTCGGTCACTGCATGTTGTTTTAAGTCAGTCAGTCTGAAACACTCAAACGCTTCTCATAAAGTGTGCAGTTGGCCTGAGGTTCATCACGAGTTACTGGACAGACCCTTTGATGCCTTTTTCTATTCAGCCCTATATCTGGAGATCCTCTTGTGTTCAAATGCTGGACGTGAGCTTGACATGTTTTTTTAAAAAACGCGCGAGTGTACAGCGCATATGGTCTCGAGAGACGCTGCCGATATGGCAACAAAGCCGCATAAACGCAACCATGCGCAAATTATCTTCTCTACTACGTATTGTGAAATTGATTTCTTTATATTTGCTATTCGTGTTCTCCACACTGCAAAATCCTTATGTGTTTATTGAACTATGTGTGGACCTATGTAAAATACGGAACAAATTGCGTCCCGTATTGGTTTTGATACAGGACGCGTCATTTTGCTTGTAAATACGGGACAATTCCGTATTTCACGGGACAGGTGGCAACCCCACTGCCGCCTCCACCCCCATGTCATGCTCTGTTATAGGCTATTTGCTTGTTATTTATTAAATCCGGGCAATTTGGTTGATAAAACATCGATTAAAATTAAGATACAATTTATACAAAACGAAATTCATTTTAAAGAAAGTTTTTTGTGATATATTTGTTGTTCTTTCATGTTTTATAGACTTGATATAAACACTATAATTTCGTTATTTTACTAACCCAACTAATGTGCTTTCTATATTCCACGTGAGGGAAAAAAGCTTCCTCCCACTTAAGAAGAGTTGTGTTCCTTTTAGCACTTTTTATTTTAATACTCTTTACATAAATATTATTTTCTACTTTAAAAAAAACTATAATTTTGTTATTTTTCTAACCCAACTAATGCGCGCACTTTTCTCAATCCGTTATGGAGCTATTCAATTTTGATTTTGCATATTGTATTTTAAACGTTCGTTCATGTAGTTCAAATGACCACTTTACAATATTTCAATAACATCATTTATTTTGAAGCCTATGCTGTAAAATATAATAAAATAGTTTAAGTTAAATGCAGAGTAAGATGTGTAAAAAAGACAAGAGGCTAAGAGATTGTCCAGATCATTTGTGTAGCTTTCACAGACTAACACACGTCACATCTCTCATAGACTACAGTATTTAAAATAGCAGATATGCATCAGTTATATTCTCTATTTAATTTACAGAGCAATCCCTGCAAAGTGTTTAGGTTAAGTATAGAAGAGACCAGGATTGTGCGTCGCACTCGCAATGGTCACGATGGTTTCGCTCCTTCGGCACAACCCTACTGTACATTACGCTGAACCTGAATGCACATGAAATGAAAGGAAATAATTTATCCCCTGCCTTTATTTGAGACCGGCCTTTATTTGTTCGTGCTGGCCACGCCCCCGGCCACTATCAGAGGCCCGGCGTTTAATTGACTACAGGCTTTTATTTGAGGAAATACGGTATGTTCGTTTGCACGTGACTGTTTAAAACCTGTGTTTAGATCTGTGTTCTCCCTTGTCCGACCCGACCCGCACCCGTGTCCGACACAGTTAGGATGTTTTCACCCGTTTCAGCAATATTCGCTGGTCACCCGTCAGGTACTCGCACCAGTGCAGGACTCTGGCATGCACAATCTGCACATTTATTTTTACGGACTTCCATGTGAGAAATAAAGGCTAACGGCGCATGACATGCATCACGACCAAACGTTAGCGATTGGTTAGGCAGATCCAGAGGGACTCTGGGCAGATCCAATAGTTTTAAACTTCGACAGAGTTCCCGCCTTCAAGGAAGTAAACGCTTGTCAATGGAGAGCAGCCAGACTCTCTGTTCAAATGAAATGTGGAAAGACCAGACTAAGATATCTTTGCTTTGTAAAGTGAATGCGTCTTCAGTAACTAGTGGTGTGAACCTTGTTTTTGAACCTTTGAATCAATTGCTTTGTGAAATGATTCACTTTTTCGAAGTGCCTGAAATGCCACATGTTGGTCAGAACAGTAAATACAGCAAAAAATTATAGTAATATATAATAAAATAATAATAATGTTTTCCAAGCTTTTGGTCACTTGAGCCCAAAAACACCTGCAACTGCAAGTTTTATCTATTAAATGCAATTAGCAAATCATCTGATACCATTAAATATGAAGTGTCTTGTTAATATGTGTCATTTGATTTGATTGCAGGGCTTGTTTTGTTTGTTTTATGGAGAGCTTGGTTAATCGGCCCAGTGAGAGACTATTAACTACAACTCTTCTTTTTATTGCACACGTGTGATTAAAATGTCTACAAATTTATAAAACAGATCTGAGATCAGGTAAAATCCATATAGACACTGGTTCATGGGTTCACAGAGATCATCACCCCCTCGTGGTGAACCATTGCAATTTCTGAACAGTTATGACATAACGAAGCCTCGTTTACTGAAATCATGTGACTTTGCCGGTTTGATACTCACTCTGAATCACTCCGAATGATTCACAAAGGTTTTGAAGCTTTAAGACAATAGTTGAAAGAACCTAAAAATCTGAATGCAGTCTGCAAGCAATCACATCATTACCGCATGGCACAAGCTGATTGGCCAATGCTGATCCTGCAGCCAATGAGATTGCTCAACATTTAAATAGTGTGGTTTAGTGTTTGCTGTAAGCTGGTCCTCTGAACCCCTCCACCTCCCCAGCTCCACCTGCCTAGATCTGCTGTGGGATTTCTGCATGTATATTTATGCAGCAGCAGATCTTACATCTATTAGCATGTCCTATGCAGTTGCTGATGGTTTGTGGGATATGTCTTAACATACGAGATGTAATTCTGACCTTCTTTGGTTTGAGCTCCACCGGTGTTATCCTGGAAGGGTCCACCATTGGTTTGGGTCTCCGGAGGTTTTCTATTAAACTCTGCCATTGTGTGGGAAGGCCGACGAAGACCCCTCGCTTGGCGTCAAAAGACGTATGAACACGATGCTCGAAGTTCTTCGGTGCCGAAATCTCCGGCCTCTTCTTCTTCTTTTTGCGAAACATTGTCAGATACTACAGCAGAGACCTTTCAAAAGACAGAAATATGAAAAAAATTAGGTAACACTAGAGCTGCGTGATTCTGGAGAAACTGAGAATCATGATTTTCCTCCTAATATAGAGCTGAATAGAGAACTAAATTTAGTTCTCTAGTGTCATTTGCTAGAGATTCTGACACAATGTTAATTGCTGCAATCTATTTTTTTATTATTATTATTAATTTCAATTAATTATTTTGAATGATTCAATGACTCACTCATAAAGACTTCACTTGTTTCATTACTGGATGAATCAGAGTTTTTGAACAAATCTCTTGAATGAATGATTCAATGACTCACTCATAAAGACTTCACTTGTTTCATTACTGAATGAATCTCTTGAGTGAATGATTCAATGACTCCCTCATAAAGACTTCACTTGCTTCATGACTGGATGAATCAGTGTTTTTGAACAAATCTCTTGAATGAATGATTCAATGACTCACTCATAAAGACTTCACTTGCTTCATTATTGGATGAATCAGTGTTTTTGAACAAATCTCTTGAATGAATGATTCAATTACTCACTCATAAAGACTTCACTTGCTTCATGACTGGATGAATCAGTGTTTTTGAACAAATCTCTTGAATGAATGATTCAATGACTCACTCATAAAGACTTCACTTGCTTCATGACTGGATGAATCAGTGTTTTTGAACAAATCTCTTGAATTAATGATTCAATGACTCACTCATAAAGACTTCACTTGCTTCATTATTGGATGAATCAGTGTTTTTGAATGAATCTCTTGAATGGATGATTCAATGACTCACTCATAAAGACTTCACTTGTTTCATTACTGGATGAATCAGTGTTTTTGAACAAATATCTCAAATGAATGATTCGATGACTCACTCATAAAGACTTTACTTGTTTCATTACTGGATGAATCAGTATTTTTGAACGAATCTCTTGAATGAATGATTCAATGACAAACACATTTTTAACAGCATCTTGTCGCTGGTGTAAGTGATACAATATTTGAAGCGTCGAGTTACTTTCAAAAGGTGATTCATAATAATAATACATTATAATACTTCTATTCATTGTTACACAAAAATAATGCATTAAGACGCTTCATAAACAACCAATTTCAGATGTATCAAGGAATCTACAAATATTATTATTTATGACGTGTATACATGCATTACAAAGTATTATGACCACAAGTAAGCTGTAACTGTTTTTTTTAATTAATATAGATGCAAAGCACCATAAATTATTCTATAATTTGCCAGAATTTTGTATCCAGACTGTAAAGAAAACAACACTGTGGTGATACCATGATATATACTTTTATACATTTCAATTTGTGTTCCTTCTGTTGCACTAAAACTGGCTCAAATGTGTTTGCATTGCCTCAAAGCAAAAGAAATATCAAGTCATCTTTGTTCTTAAAATAGAATGTCTAACACAGACATATCTACTGATTCACTGTCAGCATTTTTAATCAGCAAAGAGAACATTGTCTCTGACATGCACATCTTCTTTTGTCTGCTCCTCCTGTACATCGAAGGCTATTTTGTGCTTGAGAGCACCGCTATCGGCAGCCGTTCGGATGCTCGCATGTGAAATGAAGTATATCTGCTCAATTAGGGCTTACTCATTCTGCCTGCCCTTTAAATGACAGACAGAGAACGATGAAGGCCTCCGGCCTGTGCCTTGGGTTCAAAGTGCATTAACTTGATAAAAGACCAGAAAGCAGCTGACCTCCTATCACACTGAAGGACTGCACTGAATGACCGCTCTCTCTCTCTCTCTCTCTCTCTCTCTCTCTCTCTCTCTCTCTCTCTCTCTCTCTCTCTCTCTCTCTCTCTCTCTCTCTCTCTCTCTCTCTCTCCTCTCTCCCTCTCTCCCTCTCTCTCTCTCTCTCTCTCTGATGTCCAGGGAAACCTCCATTCATGCCATTGTCTTCTTGCTGCTGAGCTTTCTGAAAGGCAAGGACAGTGACTGACCTTGTATATTTTATGTTGTTTTTAGTTTCTAGATTAGTTCAGGTAATGAATCTATTGGTCATTTAAAAATTATTTAATAATTCATAGCATTTAAAGGGGTCACATTATTCATTAATTTTTGTTACGAACACTGAAGATGATTGGAGTGCATTTTACAAGACATTTTCAGTGTTTCTACTATATAATTTCAAGTTATTTGTCATTATTTATTTGTAATACGTGAAATTTATTGCAAATGTATAGGCGCTGTGTAATATAATTGTGCCGCTGCACTCATGTTACGGCTCAAAGCTTTTGATTATTACGCATAGTTATAGTTAGAGTATAGTTCCTAGACATATCGGTCTAGAAAATCACAACTTTTCATTTCCCGTTGGCCTTCGTACACGATGTAACTACAGAAGAGTCAAGTTTTAAATAGGAAAAATATCGAAACTCTTTGGTCATTTTTGAGCGAGATGCTAACGGTCTAATCAGATTCAATGATCTATGCTAAGCTATGTTAAAAGTGCTACCGAGAGACCCGGAGATCGACTGAATGGATTCAAAAATGGTCAAACTCAACTGTTTAACTCTAGGGGAGACGGAAAATTTGTCTATTTTCAAAAAAAAGTGGAGTGTTCCTTTAACGTTATCAGAACGTTGGCTTAAGTTCTGAGAACATTCCCTGTTTGCTGGGCATATCTCTCAAATCGATATTTGTAGACGTATTATCTTCTGAGGAACAGCAAAAGTCTTAATCTTTTCTGCTGAAAAAGAGACAAGCATGTTATTCTAAGAGCCTGTTAGATGATTGAACAGAAAAGAAACACACCGCGTTCAGCCTGGAGGAGATCGACCCGACACGCCTGGGAAGAGACGAGATGGTTAGTGTGAAAATCAACAAAACCGCTAACCACCTCTGATTCTCTTTGACTCGACTCGGGCGATGTCAGAAGCCATCAACATGATGCAACGCCATCCAAACCCTCTTTTACTGCTGTGACATGACATGTTTCTAAAGTGAAACCGGTTATTCAATCAAACAGAAATGTAGCTAAAGGGCTGATATGAGTTGATGTGAAAAAATGGGCCACTCTATTTAATCTTTTGTGTATTTTTATGTCTCCCATGGAATTTTAGGGGAAACATCTGAGACAAGATCGATACTTTAGTGTTACATAACTCCTGGGCAAACTCTTTATAAGCAGCAAAAGTGTATGATGTAAAAATTGCAATCACATCTTCTATTACAAACTGACAATAAACACCATTAACTGATTGTCCTTGAGAATAAATGCTTCTCTAGACGATCTGTGTCTGTTTGCATGAAGGCTCGGGCGAGTATTGATCTGTGTGTGTTAACTGAATCCAGGGACTTCATCTGTCAGTCTGATCCTTAAAACAAAGATCGCCGTGTTGAACATGCAACGCTTGTGTTTAATAGAACAGGACTGATGTAATTGAGCACATTTCACCTCAGTATTACTCGTCATTTGCTTTGTCAGTCTGTGTTTAACGCGTCTGCTCCCTGACAGCCCTGTTTAAAAGGGGACCTATTATTCCCCTTTTAACTAGAAGTCTCTGGGTGTCTCCAGAATGTGTCTGAAGTTTCAGCTCAAAATACCCCACAGATCATTTATTATATCATGTTGTAAATACCCATTTTTGAGCGGATGAAAAAACAAGCTGTTTTTGTGCATGTATCTTTAAATGCAAATTAGCTGCTGCTCCGCCCCCTATCCAAAAAAGGCTGTAGAGCTCGTGCCTCGGAGACTCTGACAAAAACGAAAACATATTTGTCTTATTTGTTAACATTAATTAATGCATTATGTATCATAAACTAACAATGACTAATATATTTTTTACAGTATTTAAAAACCTTTGAGAATGTTAGTGTATAAAAATGTTTATTGTGCATTATCGAATGTCAACAGATACAACACTTGATCTTAAAATGTATTAGTAAATGTTGAGATATATTATAATAACACTGGACTGAACGATCACTATACACTCTTAAAAACAAAGGTTTCAGCTCAAAATACCCCACAGATCATTTATTAAATCATGTTGTAAATGCCCATTTTTTGAGTGGAAGCAAAAACTTTTTTGTGCATGTGTCTTTAAATGCAAATGAGCTACTGCTCCGCCCCCTATCCAGAAGAGGGCGGAGCCTGTACAGCTCGTGCCTCTGCTAAACTACAACATCTGTTTGGTTTTGATGATCATCTCTATCGCGCTCACGTGACAATGCAGTTCTTCATCATCATGCGAGTTTATGATCCATAAGCCATATCAGTCTAAACTTCTGAGATATGGTTTTCTGAGCGCACACACACACACACACGCACACCTGAAGCATGTGCACAGAAAGCTGTGTGTCAGACGGAGCGTCCCGTGAGTATTAAACTCAGTTCTCTTTCACGTCTTATTGCGCTTAAACTGTCAAACACACACACGGTTATGTCAAAAACACACACAGTTCACATGAACGTAGTCGGTTATGTAAAGAAATGGCATGTGTGTATTAGATCTGTGTGTTAGGGCGTTTTCACACCTGAAAGTCCGCACCAAGGTCCGAACCAAAGTTCATGTCTTGATAGATTTTATACATTTGGTTAGTTTTGGTTTGGTTTCACATTGCAGTTATGCGAGCGCACTAAAGAACTGTACATGACGTACTTGCGTCCTGTCGTCATCATCAATGTGGGCGGCATCTGGACATTGATTGGTTTGTAAACGGACGTGCGTCTGACGTCAGCGTCTTTGACAAGAATGAATGAACGGACGCGTATCGCTGCCACTAGTGAACAGTGCGCATTGCTTGACTATTTCTTTTCGTTATGTTTAAAAGTGGACATTTCAAGCTTTCTACACTCATATTTCTCATGTCTGTGAGGCAGAAGCTGCTGAGTTTGGACGTGTTCAAGAGCAATGCAAGTGATCGCAATGACGCCTCCATGTCACGATTATTGTCTGTTATCGCCGATTGTCTTCTTATTTATTAAATCCAGGCGATTGGCTGATGAAACATTGATTCAAATTAAGATACAATTCATTCAAAACTTTCTACAAAACAAAACTTAATGAAGTGGTCAAAATAATTTCTGACCTTCTGTCTTCTGACATATTGCGCATCTTTTCACTTTTCATAATCAATATAGCCGAGATGAAATTTAAAAATAACATTATAATATTTAAACTTCCTGTAAATGCTCTGAAAGTCCGAACCATACAGAAAATGCTTTCACACTAGAAACGAACAAAACCTTTGTTCAGTTTGATCCGGACTGAGACTACCTCTTTTCATCTGACCAAATTTAGTCTGTTTGGTCCGGACCATGGTCCGAGGTTCACACCTGTAGTTTTGATTTGGAACAAACTGAAAAGTCAGAAAATCCGGACCAAACAAGGTAGGTGTGAAAGGACCCTTAACCTCTTAACTGTCACCTGGCACTCTTTTTTTGATCACCTTTTTTTCGTATCATATATTTTAGTAATTATCATAAATTAGGTATCATTCGAAAACTTACGAACTCAAACCGTTTTGAAATTGGACGTTGCGTTACCATGGAAATTGTACTTTAAATTCTTCTAGCGGGCTCCTCCCCTAGTGGGCAGTGTCATGTTTCATATTACAACAATTATTTGAACTACTTTATAATCAAAATCTTTTCTAATCTTGACAAAACACATATTGTCGGAAAGGTCTGAGTCTCAAGCGTCCATATTTGGTGACCGTTTTGTGATGGAAGTGATATTTGGACAGAAAATTACAGGAAAATGCATAAAAAAAACAATCAATGGAATTTCAATGACACCCGGTGGCTATTTTTGGTACAGCGCCTAAAAAAAATCTCATGGGAACTTCAATTTTTGTGATATCAACTTCAAATTTGGAACACAACTTGGTTAGACATATGGCTTTGATTTTATAGTAATTTTAGATTAAAACATTTTTGTAAAATATATATTTTATATAAAATAAAAAATATTTAGTACAGTATTTTTTATTTACAGTAAATATAAACTTCCATAACTTTTTCATACTTTCACATTTTGAATTGCATTCTTGAATTACAGCCCTTTAAGTTTGGATAGTGCATTTTCATGTGTATTCCCAAAAAGGGGGGTGACAGTTAAGGGGTTAAAGTTACAGCAGCGTAATATACAGTACCTACTGCTAATTAATATGAATCAAACAGAAAATCACTCACTGCTCTCGACTGAATAACTTTAGTAGCTTTAATAAGAACACATTTCTGACTTGAATGCTGCTGTTAAATGCTATCATGTCCACGTTGCTATGATGCTTTCTGAACTGCTGTTTTCTCACCGCTGTCGTTGTTGTGTTTAGTTTTTTATTGAGTGAAAAAACGCGTAGCACATATTTACATTTTTATCTAAACGTCACTCTAAGATTGCGTAGATGGCGTCAGGATGTCCGCTAACAGGATATCGTATTTCGACTTCTTTTTACCCCAAAGCGAAGAACGAAAAAGAACTTTGCCGTGAGAATATCAGGCCTTAAAGTGAAAAGCAAAGTATAGATAACATTTTTGTGCTGTATTGAGAACATTATTAAAGACCAGATTGAATGAACAGTACTGGAAGAACGTTTGCTCATAACTTTGAGAGAACATTGGCAGAACGTTCCCTGTTAGCTGGGATGCGTGAGGAATCAGACTGGGATTTCCGAGCTTGACATTGCTAACTTGTAGCGTTTCTCAATGACACTCAACGCCAACGAGATGTAATCGGATTTCGCATGTCCTTTGGTTTTAATCGGATATCATTATTAAAAGCTGTTCTCAACCTTACTTCATCCAATAATCTCAGCTAAAGCACAATGTAAGCATCCGTCTTAATATTGTCCAGGACTTTATCAAATGTGGATCATAATCCATTTAAACACTGCAGCTAAAGCAGCAATATCAGCTTTCAAAAAGACTAATCCGTTTTCACTGTCACAGCATTTAATCCAGATTTGATATGATGACAGCGTTTGAGACGCAGCAGTGGCTGGACCGAGTGACCGGAGCAGCTCCAACCGGGAAACAAATCATTTGGAAAAGTCCAATTCTTCTTAATAAAGGTTCTTATTCGTAAGCATCTCTGTGCATGTTCGAGAGAGCATAAAATCCTCTGCGTGTCCCACAAGTCTCAGTTTGAGGGCCATTTGTGTTGGCCTCAGGTAATATAATCCATTATCATTGAGAGAACACTCATAGCTATGCTGATGTTCGGCTTTCTGTGATGACAGACTGATGCACTGAACCTCGGGCGATGCAAAATATATACGTATGATGCATTCTTACTCATCTGGGTTTTTTTGGCTTTGTATTGTGCAACATGCAGATTTCAAGATGCCGCTCATAAAGAGCCCTTTATATATTCAATTTATATTTAACGCAATTAACGCTGCATCCGTTTTTTCCCGTCTTCCTTCGGCTAGCGTAAAATTATATGATCACAAATACACACTCTCACACACTCGTGCGCACAGAAAGCCACACTCTTAAAAAAAAAAAGTTCTATATGGCACCAAAAAAGGTTTTTCGTCGTAATCATAGAGGAACCACTTTTGGTGCTATATAGCACCATATCTTAACATGTTCTGTATATGGTAGCGGTGCTATATATAGCACCATAGTTAGCGGTGCTATATAACACCTTAGTCAAAGAACCGGTGAAGAACCTCTGAAGAACCGCTGAAGAACCAAAATTGGGTGCTATATAGCACTAAAAAAGGTTCCCCTATGATTACAGGCCAAGAACCATTTTTGGTGCCATATAGAACCTTTTTTTTTAGAGTGCACTTCAGACAAAAATGCACAAAATTAAGCCAAAATGCTCATTTTGTAGAGTGTCCTTGAATGCACAGTCTCAAAAAAGTGAAATAAAGTCTTATGGTGCGTTCACGCATTTCGCGCGAGTGATTTGCATGTTAAGTCAATGCAAAAACGCGAATAGACATTCTGCGGTGTGATTCACGCGAATGAGGCGGCGCGAATTGAACGTTTGACGCGTGATTCGAGTGAATCGCGTGAGTTGAAAAATCTGAACTTTGGTGGATATTCGCGCCGCGTTAACCAATCAGGAGCTTGCTCTAGTAGTGACAACAATGAGGAGAAAATCTGGTTTATATTAATCATATATTAATATCTGGTTCAGACAAGTGTGCATATGATTATCACTGATAACATTAAATGACATGAAACACAACCCAGTCTCTTTTTGTTAAATGCAAGTTTATGTTTGATCAATAATACAAAAGTGTAAGTAAAAGATATAAGAAGCTAAACATGAAATAAAGCAAACAATTCAGTCAAACATTCAAAGTCAGCGCTAACGTAAAGTTAAATAGCCTAAAAATAAAAAAGTAATGAAACTTCACTTTGCCCTCAGCCTAAACGATTCGCCAGGGAACAAATTATAGATCCATGAGAGCAAAGATCGGCCGTTAGATCTACACAAGACGAATTATAGCTGGAGACGCCACAGAGACATCAGAGCCAGCGGCTGAAGGACTGGCCGAGGAAAGGCTGCTCAGCAGTCTAATGCTGCGTTCACACCCAGTGTTGGGGGTTAACAAGTTACAAAATATAGTTACGTAATATACATTACACTAAAAACATTGGTAACTACACTACTTTACTAGACAATAGGAACGCACTTTCCTGTGTTACCCAAGCTGTGTGTGTGTGTGTGTGTGTGTGTGTGTGTGTGTGTGTGTGTGTGTGTGTGTGTGTGTGTGTGTGTGTGTGTGTGTGTGTGTGTGTGTGTGTGTGTGTGTGTGTGTGTGTGTGTGTGTGTTTGTGTGTGTGTGTGTGTGTTTGTGTGTGAGTGTGTGTGAGTGTGTGTGTGTGTGTGAGGGAATGGAGATGAAGACAGGGGGTTTCGGCCAGGGGCTATATTCACATTACTTTCAGTTTATTGCCAAAAATAGGACAAAAGGACAAAAATATTTGTGTGAAATGCACTCTATGCCCAGGCGACAAGTGTCTTTCAACTGCTGCCAACTCAACGAGCAACCTGTCAGCCCAGCATGGCAATACAAAACTGTTATCTTAACCATATCTTATCAGGTTCTGTATATGGTAGCGGTGCTATATAGCAGCATATATCTTAACAGGTTCTCTATATGTAGCGGTGCTATATAGCACCATATCTTATCATGTTCTGTATATGGTAGCGGTGCTATATAGCACCATATCTTAACAGGTTCTTTATATGTAGCGGTGCTATATAGCACCATATCTTAACAGGTTCTGTTTATGGTAGCGGTGCTATATAGCACCATATCTTATCAGGTTCTGTTTATGGTAGCGGTGCTATATAGCACCATATCTTAACAGGTTCTGTATATGTAGCTGTGCTATATAGCACCATATCTTAACAGGTTCTGTATATGTAGCTGTGCTATATAGCACCATATCTTAACAGGTTCTGTATATGTAGCTGTGCTATATAGCACCATATCTTAACAGGTTCTGTATATGTAGCTGTGCTATATAGCACCATATCTTAACAGGTTCTGTATATGTAGCTGTGCTATATAGCACCATATCTTAACATGTTCTGTATATGGTAGCGGTGCTATATAGCACCATATCTTAACAGGTTCTGTTTATGGTAGCGGTGCTATATAGCACCATATCTTAACAGGTTCTGTATATGTAGCTGTGCTATATAGCACCATATCTTAACAGGTTCTGTATATGTAGCTGTGCTATATAGCACCATATCTTAACAGGTTCTGTATATGTAGCTGTGCTATATAGCACCATATCTTAACAGGTTCTGTATATGTAGCTGTGCTATATAGCACCATATCTTAACAGGTTCTGTATATGTAGCTGTGCTATATAGCACCATATCTTAACAGGTTCTGTATATGTAGCTGTGCTATATAGCACCATATCTTAACATGTTCTGTATATGGTAGCGGTGCTATATAGCACCATATCTTAACAGGTTCTGTTTATGGTAGCGGTGCTATATAGCACCATATCTTAACAGGTTCTGTATATGTAGCTGTGCTATATAGCACCATATCTTAACAGGTTCTGTATATGTAGCTGTGCTATATAGCACCATATCTTAACAGGTTCTGTATATGTAGCTGTGCTATATAGCACCATATCTTAACAGGTTCTGTATATGTAGCTGTGCTATATAGCACCATATCTTAACAGGTTCTGTATATGTAGTTGTGCTATATAGCACCATATCTTAACAGGTTCTGTATATGTAGCGGTGCTATATAGCACCATATCTTATCAGGTTCTGTATATGGTAGCGGTGCTATATAGCACCATATCTTAACAGGTTCTTTATATGTAGCGGTGCTATATAGCACCATATCTTAACAGGTTCTGTTTATGGTAGCGGTGCTATATAGCACCATATCTTAACATGTCCTGTATATGGTAGCAGTGCTATATAGCACCATATCTTAACAGGTTCTTTATATGTAGCGGTGCTATATAGCACCATATCTTAACAGGTTCTGTATATGTAGCTGTGCTATATAGCACCATATCTTAACAGGTTCTGTATATGTAGCGGTGCTATATAGCACCATATCTTAACAGGTTCTGTATATGTAGCTGTGCTATATAGCACCATATCTTAACAGGTTCTGTATATGTAGTTGTGCTATATAGCACCATATCTTAACAGGTTCTGTATATGTAGCGGTGCTATATAGCACCATATCTTATCAGGTTCTGTATATGGTAGCGGTGCTATATAGCACCATATCTTAACAGGTTCTTTATATGTAGCGGTGCTATATAGCACCATATCTTAACAGGTTCTGTTTATGGTAGCGGTGCTATATAGCACCATATCTTAACATGTCCTGTATATGGTAGCAGTGCTATATAGCACCATATCTTAACAGGTTCTTTATATGTAGCGGTGCTATATAGCACCATATCTTAACAGGTTCTGTATATGTAGCTGTGCTATATAGCACCATATCTTAACAGGTTCTGTATATGTAGCGGTGCTATATAGCACCATATCTTAACAGGTTCTGTATATGTAGCGGTGCTATATAGCACCATATCTTAACAGGTTCTGTATATGTAGCTGTGCTATATAGCACCATATCTTAACAGGTTCTGTATATGTAGCGGTGCTATATAGCACCATATTTTATCAGGTTCTGTATATGTAGCGGTGCTATATAGCACCATATCTTAACAGGTTCTGTATATGTAGCGGTGTTATATAGCACCATATCTTAACAGGTTCTGTATATGTAGCGGTGCTATATAGCACCATATCTTAACCGGTTCTGTTTATGGTAGCAGTGCTATACAGCACCATATCTTAACAGGTTCTGTGTATGTAGCGGTGCTATATAGCAGCATATCTTAACAGGTTCTGTATATGGTAGCGGTGCTATACAGCACCATATCTTAACAGGTTCTGTGTATGTAGCGGTGCTATATAGCAGCATATCTTAACAGGTTCTGTGTATGTAGCGGTGCTATATAGCAGCATATCTTAACAGGTTCTGTGTATGTAGCGGTGCTATATAGCAGCATATCTTAACAGGTTCTGTATATGGTAGCGGTGCTATATAGCACCTCAGTCATCCCAAAGAACAACTGAAGAACCAAGATATGGTGCTATATAGCACTTAAAGTGGTTCCACTATGATTACGAGCCAAAGAACCACTTTTAGTGCCATATAGCAAACATTTTTTCCGAGTGTATTTCTTTGTGCAGACAGGGACTTTGTTCTTTCATATGGTTTTACATGCCATTTTGTATACAGTGATGAAAGGGCTATGATGTTTGTCCATGTATCTACACAGTAAATTAAGAAATGGGAAAGTAAAGTAATAAGTAGTGAAGTTACTTTTCAAATGCAATAACTAGTAAAGTAATCTCATTACAATTTACAGAAGTAACTAGTAACTAATGACTTTTTTTGAGTAACTACCCCAACACTGTTCAAATTCGCGTTTATCGCGTCTAGTTGGACGCTTGAACATTTTGAATCCTCTCGCGTATAAAGCAAGCATTTGAAGCGAAATAGACGCGCGTTCAAGGTGAAATTCGCTTCTTGTGGGGGGGGCAAGTGCTAGGCGGTTGTCTGTTTGCAAGATGGCTGATGTTGATCGAGCATTCATCGAGAGAGTCACCGCTCTGTATCACATACGTGTGTGTGTGTGTGTGTGTGTGTGTGTGTGTGTGTGTGTGTGTGTGTGTGTGTATATATATGTTTCCAGATTCTCTGATATAAGTGCATGTAAAACTTGAATGGAATCTGAGGCGTTAATGCATAGCACAACATATATGTATGCGATACAGGATTCAAAGATAAGAAAGATATTGTGCTCATGGCTTTGAGTGTTTTATTAATTTATGTCAACAGTAGTGTTACACACACAGTCTGGGGCTCTCAACAGAACACACGCCTCTTCACCGATCCAATTTTGGACGAGCGCTCAGCATTTATGCAATAATTGTGTCAGGTTTTTACTGTGGGGGTGAGACGCGAGCTAATCCTCTTTTTGTGTTTGTCAATAGAGGAAAATCATCACAGGTCGCATGTTTGAGATGATGAAAGTCTCTTGTGTGTGTGCCTGCAGTGCAGTACGCCGAATCCTGCGCTCGGCTCATTATAGTTTGTGTACTGCGTCCTCTCTGTGGCTCAAACTGTAGAACAGAGCCTCGCCAAGGTCATGGGAATCTATAATGCACAGCTTTGCATCAAAGTATCTGCCATATGCATGAATGTAAATCCTCTCACAGATGCTTTCAAATCAAACGAGTCGTTCTAAAAGTGCCAAATAAAGCTACAGAATGCATGAACATGCTCTGCAAATCTGTTAAGCATCTCACTTGTTATCTCATAACGTACTGGAAGAGTAAGCAGCATAATCATTTAAAAGGTGCAGTAAGTGATTTCTGAGAAACACCAGCACAACACACATGTAGCCAATGGGTGTGTCCATAATGACGGGCGGGGGGGAGTGAGCAAATCAGCAGTAGGGGGCGTGTCCACTTATGAGGAGGGGGGGGGGGCAGTAGAGGAGAGCGAGTGAGCCAATCAGCAATAGGGGGCGTGTCCACTTATTACAGGGGAGAGTGAGCCAATCAGCAGTAGGGGGTGTGTCCACTCCTGATGGGGGAGATAAGAGCGAGCCAATCAGCAATAGGGGGTGTGTCCACTTATTACAGGGGAGGAGAGAGAGTGGGCCAATCAGCAGTAGAGGGCATGTCCACTTATTACAGGGGAGAGAGAGTGAGCCAATCAGTGGTAGGGGGCGTGTCCACTTAATGAGGGGGGGGGGGGTTAGAGGAGAGAGAGTGGGCCAATCAGCAGTAGGGGGTGTGTCCACTTATTACAGGGGAGGAGAGAGAGTGGGCCAATCAGCAGTAGGGGGTGTGTCCACTTATTACAGGGGAGGAGAGAGAGTGGGCCAAACAGCAGTAGGGGGTGTGTCCACTTATTACAGGGGAGGAGAGAGAGTGGGCCAATCAGCAGTAGGGGGTGTGTCCACTTATTACAGGGGAGGAGAGAGAGTGGGCCAATCAGCAGTAGGGGGTCGTGTCCACTTAATGAGGGGGGGGTTAGAGGAGAGCGATTGAGCCAATCAGCAGTAGGGGGCGTGTCCATTTATTACAGGGGAAGAGAGATAGTGGGGCCAATCAGCGGTAGGGGGCATGTCCACTTATGAAGGGGAAGGGGGGGTTAGAGGAGAGCGAGTGAGACAATCAGCAATAGGGGGTGAAGGAATTGAAAATAATCAAAGATATTTGATATTTGAAATCCATTTGCTTTACTGTTGCCCCCCCACCATTTGCTTATCAGAAGGGCGACCTGGAAGACAATAGAGAGGCCTTTAGGCCACATGTGGGTCACACCTTGCGGGGGAAGTTTGGTTTGAGTTTGGTTTGATTGGTCGGTTTGAAAAGAATACATTTGGTTTCAGTCACATGGTCAAGGAATAGATAAAAGCAGATGGAACTATTGCTCTTTCTCTTTTTTTCCTCTGGTCTTTTTTCCTCTGGGGTTCTTACTCTCTGGCTCTTGAGGTCATTGGGGCTTCTATTCTTTGCTCTCTTCTTCTCTCTCTCTCTCTCTCTCTCTCTCTCTCTCTCTCTCTCTCTCTCTCTCTTTCTCTCTCTCAGGTAACATTTTATTCATGCTGTGTACGATTAATGGTATAAGTTTATCATCTCATACATCCATTTTGAAACTATTTTAAGTGTAACCATAACCAGATTTTGTCATTAAATCCTTTATATTACGAATTGTGCTAACTAGTTTTGATTTGGTATTGACTTTGAAGTGCTCCCTATTTCAACTCAATATAGTCACATTATAGCAACGCTCTCCCACATATTTTGCTATTGTAACTGCACTTATTTCCGTCGTTGGTATAAGTTGCAGTGGGTGGAAACAGACGAGAAATGTACAGTTTTCTTCCATCTTTCTGATAACGTTTCTTTAAGTCTTCTGGCAACCCTGCAGATTGAACCATCTGCAGGAGTCCACTCTTACAGGGGCGTGTCCACTTATTACAGGGGAGGAGAGAGAGTGAGCCAATCAGTGGTAGGGGGCGTGTTCACTCATGATGGGGGAGATAAAAGTGAGTCAATCAGCAGTTGGGGGTTTGTCCACTTATGATGGGGGAAGAGAGATAGGGGGGCCAATCAGCGGTAGGGGGCGTGTCCACTTATGAAGGGGAAGGGGGGGTTAGAGGAGAGCGAGTGAGCCAATCAGCAATAGGGGGCGTGTCCAATTATTACAGGGGAGAGAGAGTGAGCCAATCAGCAGTAAGGGGCGTGTCCACTTATAATAATTTTTTACATTTATATAGAGCTTTTCTAGGCACTCAAAGCGCTTTACATATAGAAGGGGGAATCTCCTCAACCACCACCAATGACGGGGAAGGGGGGTTAGAGTGAGCCAATCAGCAATAGGGGGCATGTCCAATTATTACAGGGGAGAGCGAGTGAGCCAATCAGCAATAGGGGGTGTGTCCACTTATTACAGGGGAGGAGAGAGAGTGGGCTAATCAGCAGTAGGGGGTCGTGTCCACTTAATGAGGGGGGGGGGTTAGAGGAGAGCGATTGAGCCAATCAGCAATAGGGGGCGTGTCCATTTATTACAGGGGAAGAGAGATAGTGGGGCCAATCAGCGGTAGGGGGAGTGTCCACTTATGAAGGGGAAGGGGGGGTTAGAGTAGAGCGAGTGAGCCAATCAGCAATACGGGGCATGTCCACTTATTACAGGGGAGGAGAGAGAGTGAGCCAATCAGTGGTAGGGGGCGTGTTCACTCATGATGGGGGAGATAAAAGTGAGTCAATCAGCAGTTGGGGGTTTGTCCACTTATGATGGGGGAAGAGAGATAGGGGGCCAATCAGCGGTAGGGGGCATGTCCACTAATGATGGGGGAGATAAGAGTGAGCCAATCAGCGGTAGGGGGTTTGTCCACTTATGATGGGGGAGGTGAGAGAGTGAGAGAGAGGGAAATTTGAAGAGAGACTGTAGAAAGAGAGATGGCTAATATTCAGAGGAATATCGCTGGGAATGGAGATATGATGTTGCTGTAATGTTGGCTATAGTAACAGGATAGTTTTGAGTGTCAGTGTTTGTCTGGAGCTGCTGGCGACTAACATCAAACTTTTGCTTGTATGTACTCTTGTGTCCTCTGTGTTCATCTTTTGTTCTTTCTTGCGTTCGTTCATCATCTTTTTGCTTGTCGTAAGCTGGAAACATCCACTCTGTGAATTTTGGGGGCGGAGCAATGAGGGAAGGGCCGTGTTTGATTGGGCTGATTTCAAATATCAACAGTGTTTCTCAGAAATCGCTTACTGCACTTTTAAAACATGCAGTATTTTATTAATGCACCGTCTGTTTCTCATTGAGGAATCTTTCTGTATTGCTCATGTCCAAACCACCCAAACAGCAGAAGATCTAAACTGGCAGAGAATAACATTTACAGCTTTATTTTTATCACATTCTAACAGCTGACTTGCACATAATCTGTGCTATTTTCTATCCTATAATTACAGCTCTCTCGACATCACAAACCGTGTAATGTGTGAGATAAGAACGAGTCAGACAACACTTGCATTGTGAAATGTTCCTCTTAGAAGAGACAAAAGCCTTTTGATATTTTAGAAATTACATGAACTCAAAGGCCAAAAGTGATGTCCGGAGGGGATGCTGGTTTTTAATGACCCTACAAGTTTGATTAAACCATCAAAATAACGAGATATGAGGGAAGAACAAACCACTAAACTTGGTTAAGGCAAACTACAGCAGGTTTTATTTTGCTCACGGGAAAAAGCTCACGGGAAAAAAATCAGTTATTAATATTTAATTGTGTTTGCATGCGTTCATAATTTCTATGCATGACAGGCTGGCCCATGAAGCACAAATTAGCATGTTTCATTGCGGCATTATCACAAATAAAGCAATTGACTCCAAGCATAAGATGTCAGTTTCCATCACTTTTGGCCACTTTGAGTTCTTGAAAAGTTCAACTCTAAAAGTTTGGCATTGACCTGAGAAGTGGATACACTGAGTATTTCAGCGTGAGCTTCGAGAGGGATTTTGTGTTTGACAGTGAACGTTTGACAGCACAAATCCCAGATCCTTACGCTTGCCCATTTTTCCTGCTTCTAACACATCAACTCTGAGGACAAAATGTTCACTTGCTGCCTAATATATCCCACCCACTAACAGGAGATGAAGAGCTCATCAGTGTTACTCACTTCACCGTTCAGTGGTCATAATGTTATGCCTGATCGGCACAATACAATGTACTTGACTCATTTGATCAGACACAAAATTGGATTAAAATGCAATAGGAAAAAAGCGTGATGCTACTAACTGATTGCATGCAACATATTGAGGTCATGTGACATTTACGCATCGGCATTTACATTAATCAACTCAATGTCCTCTTTTCAGATGATCAGGCCCGCTGGATGAACATCCCTCGCACTACATTCTCCAAAAGACATCGTTTATCTTTCCTCTTGCCTTTAGTTCACTTCTATAAAGAAAAAAATGATCATTTTTAGGATTACTAGCTAATAACAAATAACACCTAACCTTAAAACACTAGGAGCGCTATAGTGAGAGAGTTAATGTGCGTCCCAATTCACACTTTCACATTCATACTAATTTGTCATATTATTGACTTTTTATCTACTAATGAGGACATTTAAAATCATATTTTCAACAATTTATCTTATAATTATGACTAGCATGTCATATCTTTGACTTATTTCACTATTATGACTTTTAAAATCATATTTTTAACATTTTATCTTATAATTATGACTTAGCATGTCATATTTTTTACTTTTTATCTAATAATGAGGACATTTAAAATCATATTTTCCACGTTATCTTATAATCAGTCCTTCCAGAAAAATGCGGCTTTTCTTTGTGATTGTTGTGGGCAAAAATCCTTGATTATGCGGCATGTTTTCTTAAAAAATGCGATGAAAAATGCGGGGAAATGCGGGATATTTATGCAATTTTATGCGATGAAATTGCAGGAACTTGCAAAAACTGCGGTTTGATGAAAAAGAGAAAAAAAGCACTACATCACAGAAAGTGCTGGGAATATTTAAGTTCTCATCTTGTTTTATTGAAGACCTTAATAAACACACGGCTCAAATTTACAAAACATTGAGTCAAACAAGTTCTGTAGCTTTACAAAAGGAATATGCTACAACTTCTGAAAAATGAATAAATAACTTCCTGTTTTACAGACATTTGAGTGCTTCCAATGCACAAAGTGCAATCTCTTAAAGGGATAGTTCATCCAAATATTTAAATTCTGTCATTAATGACGTCCCCTCATGTCGCTGGACACCCGTAAGACCTCCGTTTGTCTCTAAATAACGACTTATATAGTGATGACCGATTTCAAAACACAGCATCATGATGCTATGAATCAGCGAGTCGATTCATGATTCGGATCGCGTGTCAAACTGCTGAAATACGTGACTTTGGCGATCCGAACCGCTGAATCGACTCACTGATTCATAACGCTCCAAACCGCTGAATCGACTCACTGATTCATAACGCTTCAAACCGCTTGAATCGACTCACTGATTCATAACGCTCCAAACCGCTGAATCGACTCACTGATTCATAACGCTCCAAACCGCTGAATCGACTCACTGATTCATAACGCTCCAAACCGCTGAATCGACTCACTGATTCATAACGCTCCAAACCGCTGAATCGACTCACTGATTCATAACGCTCCAAACCGCTGAATCGACTCACTGATTCATAACGCTCTGAAGCTTCATGATGTTGTGTTTTGAAATCGGTCAACACACCGGGAAACTGGTTTGCGCATCTTTTGCTGTTATTTTTGTTGGCCGATGGGAGTTTGCGCTTCATCTATGGTTTCTCCGCGGGGTTTGCAGCTTTTCGATGACGTTCACGTCGGGTAATTACGTCACTTCAAAGCGTTCCCATGGCAACAGGGGGAAATGGCGGCTCTTGTGTGAAGTAAACAAACATTTGTCAACTTTCTGCTAATATATATATGACTTTTTTTGCAACGAAAATGCGGGGATTATGAAATCAGGCTAGCCCCGCATATTTTGCACGCGGAAATAGGCAATTTATGCTCCGAAAGTGCGGCGTATTTGAAAAAATGCGGCCCCCGCATAAATATGCGGACTTTGGCTGATTATGCGTTAAATCACGCGATCGCATAATCACGTTTTTCTGGAGGGACTGTATAATTATGACTTAGCATGTCATATTTTTGACTTTTTATCTAACAATGAGGACATTTCAAATCATATTTTCAACATTTTATCTTCTAATTATGACTAGCATGTTATATTTTTGACTTATTTCACTATTATGACTTTTTAAATCATATTTTTAACATTTTATCTTATAATTATGACTAGCATGTCATATTTTTGACTTTTTATCTAATAATGAGGACATTTAAAATCATATTTTCAACGTTATCTTATAATTATGACTTAGCATGTCATATTTTTGACTTTTTTTCTAACAATGAGGACTTTTAAAATCATATTTTCAACATTTTATCTTATAATTATGACTAGCATGTCGTATTTTCGACTTTTTATTTCACTATTATGACTTTTAAAATCATATTTTCAACATTTTATGTATGTAAAGCCTTACATTTTTATGTAACTGTGGCAACATTATGATTCTGGCAACATTACAGGTCATAAGTCATATTAGATTGGAATATTCGAAGGATATATGCACAAAAGGACTGTTCATGTATTGGACAAATATTTATATCTGCTTGGAAGAAACATTTTTATTATATTAGATAAAGATCCATAGGGGAAAAAAGGTTCTATTTAGAACCCTTCGTGCCAATTGTGTGTGTGTGTGTGTGTGTGTGTGTGTGTGCATTATAAGAGCATTTTAATGCATTAATTATGCTTTATAATGCACTCTATGATCTCATGAATAATTGCAACCACAGTTATAATACATTATTATACTACTCTATTCATCATTACACCTTTAGAAAGTATAGTGCATTAAAAAACCTGACAAACAACCAGTTTCACATGTAACAAGGAATCTGCATTTACAATTGAAGGCTACAATGCATTATAACATACATTATGAACACCTTTATAATGCATTAATAAGGCTACCAAAAAAAATATTTTCATGTGCTATTTCGTTTTTTTCTAGGAATAAAGTAGCTGCTTAATTCATAAAATGTCATTAAAAATTAAAACCAAATTAATTAATTAAAACTGAATCCATAAAACGATCCCATGATGGGAACTTCTATGAATCCCATGGGAATATATGAATCCTTTAAGGTTCTAATTAGAATCTTTTCTCTAAGAGTGCAGAAGCTTTCTTGGAATTTTGCCGTCTGCTTGCTCCAAATCTCAAACCAGGATATATTTGTGTGGCCGTTTGCCATGAGGATCTGTCAGTTTATTTTCTGTTGTTTCTACCACCTCGTTCTCCAGGGAACGCTTGGACTCAGTCCCGAGCAGAATCCAATCCCCTGTTCCCCGTTCATGTTTGAGATCGTTTGTCAGTCCCATCACAGTAACAGCAGTGAAGTGAAGCGTGAAGCTGGACTTCAGATGGGATATGACTGACCCTAAATGCCTGAGCCGCGTGTCGTCTGTCCTCATACACATCTATATCTGTCACCCTTGAAGAGTGCACAAACACTGCCATCACATCAGAGCTCAGGAACGGGTTTGTCCATCGCTGGTTAGTGCTTTGAAAGGGAATAGTTGATAGTTGACATCAAAAATGCTTACATTTGGTTCTATACTGTTCTTGAAAAACATATGTGTTTTTTATATCTGTTTAGTTCCTGTCTCTATGAAGCCCCTCCTTCTGAAAATCACACTGTGCTCTGATTGGTCAGGTGGAGCAGTGTGTTGTGATTGGTTAAGCGCTTCAAGTGTGTTTGGGAACCGTCCCTTACCATAACCGCCAGTCTCAACACACTACTAACTAACTCAACCAGGCCTTGCCCATTTATTTTGCGTATGAATGATTTAAATGAGGAATATTGTGACGTGTTTGTTCCCGGAAGAAACTCAAGACTACAATGGAGGAGTTTCAGGAGTTCAGAAACACTGACACTGATATAGAGAAGAGCTCAAACAGCAACATTACACACTAAAGACAGATGAGCATGGAGAAATCGGTCCTCTCTCATCCCAGAGAGAAATATCTGCAACAGCGTTGGGCTGTTTCTGCCGTTTGTGTGGCTCACTGTCTAATAAGATCAGTTCACATGATCGCTCAAGTAGGAAGGAGAATAAACACAGTCTGACAGCAGCAAACGGCCCAGTTTTGAGCAGCAGCCGCCCATGAGGACCTCAAAACATGTGTCATGAGAAGCACTCAAAACAACATCCAAGCTCTGATATCTCACCTCAACCAGATCAAGACGACAGATGTTTACTTGCACAGCTCTAGACCAAATAGCAAATTCTACAAATGTCCTATTTATATGAACCCTAAGCACTGCAGTCTGATGAAAGATGTATGCAATATTAAATCGGATATTTTTGCTCATTAATTCTATTCAAGCAAAAAAATAAAATTGAATCCAAACTAGAGGTATTTCGCATTTCTTGGAAGGAAAGTGTTATTGCATAAAGTGCTAAATCTTACTTCTCGACTCTCTTATGGTGCGTTCACACTGGACGCTTGAACATTTTGAGTTTACTCGCTTCATTCGAGCATGACATTCACTTCACAACAGACGTGCATTCGCCTCATGGGCGGGGCTTCTGCCAGCGGCTCGTCTCGTTGAGAAATGGCTGACATGGGCTGTGTTCACACATCTTTGTAAAAATGCTACTGTTCATGTGTGACAAAACGTAGTTTTAAGACTTTTTCAGGCGATAATGTAGTTGTGTAAAGCTCAAATCTGTGGTTTCTAAAGAGAGCTCCTCTCTGAACATGTGATCTGGTGTGTGTGGAGTTGAACATGTGATCTGGTGTGTGTGGAGTTGTGAGCTCCAGTGGATCAGCGGCGCTCAGCGCTCATTAACCCCGGCGAGAGCAGCCTTTCCTCGGCCAGTCCTTCAGCCGTCTGCCGCTGGCTCTGATGTCTCTGTGGCGTCTCCAGCTATAATTCGTCTTTTAACGGGCGATCTTTGGTCTCATGGATCTATAATTTGTTCCCTGGCGAATCGTTTAGGCTGAGGGCAAAGTGAAGTTTCATTACTTTTTTATTTTTAGGCTATTTAACTTTACGTTACCGTTGTAGCCGACTAGCACTGACTTTGAATATTTGACTGAATTGTTTGCTTTATTTCATGTTTAGCTTCTTATACTTTTTACTTATACTTTTGTATTATTGATCAAACATAAACTTGCATTTAACAAAAAGAGACTGGATTGTGTTTCATGTCATTTAATGTTATCAGTGATAATCATATGCACACTTGTCTGAACCAGATATTAATATATCATGTCATCCATTTATTAATATAAACCAGATTTTCTCCTCATTGTTGTCACTACTAGAGCAAGCTCCTGATTGGTTAATGCAGCGCGAATATCTGCCAAAGTTCAGATTTTTCAACTCGCGCCATTCGCACCTCCTCCTTCACGTGAATCTCATCGCAGAATGTCTATCCGCGTCTTTGCATTGACTTAACATGTAAATCACTCGCACGAAACGCTTCATTCACATCTGGTGTGAACGCACCATTAGAAGAGAACTAACACAACCCTAGGTATTTATTTGATACAGTGGCTAAATTAATGAGACATAACCCCAGATGTTTTCAAAAAGCACAGCAGTAATGACTTTATGAATTTCTTTACTTCCCAGATTGATACTATTAGAGAGAAAATCATAACCATGCAACCGTCTACCACAGTATCGCCTCAGACAGGGTTAGTTGTGTTTTCAGTAGTATTGTAGTACTTAAGACCGGTCTTTTTTAAAGGTCTTGGTCTTGTCTCGGTCTCGACCGCATTTGTACTCGGTCTGGTCTCGGTCTCAGACTAAGAGGACTCTGGACTTTATCTCAAGACCAGTCAAAACTTACAAGGATATCACTAAATTGCAGATGCATTGTCTCGATTTATTTGTTAGCATCATTAATGTGATTTGATGGCACGAAGGTGCTGGCTCGGATAAAGAGCCTAGTTTCAAATCGGTTCTTTGTCTTTCCACACCCAAAGCACCAGCTCCGAACCAGAAAAAGGGGTTCTTAAGTAGCACCAAAACATTGCTGGTCTTGAAAGAACCGCTTGCATCAGGGGCTGGGGGCGGGTTTACCGTGACCAACAAGACCAACACAAACTTGAGATCCGCCATTTTTGAAATAGCAGCTAATGGAGCTAATAACTGCTTGATTCTGTGTCGCTTAGTCGCTGTGTGAGTAAACCTCACTCCTCTGATCTCAAGAGATGCTCTAGCGACTGACGCTAGAGATTGCAGCCTTTAGCCTCCTTGTTAGAGTGTCCAACTCTCATGCAGTAGACCCGGGTTTTTAGTCCTGCTTGGAGCGGGCCGGTTCGAACAGGAGGGGTTACATTGGTGCCATGACCCGGGTGGGAGTGAGGTTTAGGGGGGTGAGTGTAACGGAGGCCAGCTAGAAAACGCTGTGTGAGTAAACCTCACTCCTCTGATCTCAAGAGATGCTCTAGTGACTGACGCTAGAGGTTGTAGCCTTTAGCCTCCTTGTTAGAACGTCCGACTCTCATGCCGGCAGACCCAGGTTCGAGTCCTGCTAAGAGCGGGCCGGTTCGAACAGGAGGGGTAACATTGGTGCCGTGACCCGGGTGGGAGTGAGGTTTAGGGGGGTGAGTGTAACGGAGGCCAGCTAGAAGTCGCTGTGCGAGTAAACCTCACTCGCAATAAAGTTAATGTCCAGCCCTGGTCATATTCATTACCATGCCAAACACACAAGAGTTGTCATGACAGAAACTTGTCTAACGCTTTTCACAATACCAGGGTTTCTGCAGGTTTTAAAAAGGTACATTTAAGACTTTTTTAAGACCAGTTAATGAAAATGTAAGGAATAAACTGAAGGGAACATAACACATCAATGTGTTCTCTAAATGTAAACGTCTAAGCACACACAATGAGTGTATTAGTGACACTTCAAAGTTTGAAAAAACTATTTCCAACAGATCTCAAAAACTTTTTTATTAATTTGACCAAAATAGCTATAAATGTTTGAGATGTGAAATCTTGTGAAAGTGATCTTATGATTAAAACAAGAACAAATATCTGCCAATGTTTTCATAAAGATCTACTTAATTAAAATATAAGTGCTTTTCATACCCAATGACAGATATTTGTTCTTGTTTTAAGCAAAAACTCACTTAATTTTGTTCCATTTCTCAGGAAACAAGACTTATTTTCTTCATTTCTTCATCTTGATTTAGGGATGTTTAGAATTTGTGCTGGAAAATGTGTCCCTATGAAATCTGTTATATTTATTGTTTGTTTAAATTTTTCTCTGCTTTAATGGATAAATTAAATTTTACTGACTTTTCTCAGACCAAAAAATATTTTTTTATTGAAATTGGAAATATTTCTGTCCCTCCATTGACAGTCTAAGCAACTTCCACTGACGCGTCAAAAGGTTAATAAAGAGATCCTAAAACGAATCCATACGGATCAAGCAGATCATTCCAAACTTTCTGAAGAGCCTCGATGGCTTTATATGATGAAGGAAAGTCTGAAGGGTTTGGAACGACATTAGGGCGAGTAAATGATGACAGGATTGTCATTTTGGGGTGAACTGTCCCTTTAAGTGTTCTGACCTACTTTTGATTTATTCATCCAAAATTTGATAATTTCTGACACATTCTGCATTATACAGTCAATCACATTTTTATGAATGGACTCTGCAATTCAGTCCACATTTTCTGCATCGGGTCCTAATTTAATGCCATGATATTGAACTTAAGTTTTAAGTCTTAATTTGACCTTCCACAATTTAAGACCAGCAGAAACCCTGCAATACACATAGTTTCAAAGCAGCTTTACAGAAAATCATGATGTTAATGTTTATAATATCACAATATCTTCATGCCTTATTGTTGCATTTGGCAGATTAGAGCTGGGCGATCAATACAGTTTACACTGTGCGACGATACACTTAAGATTCGCTATATATATTGCTTTTACTGTATGTATATGGATAAAGTTGGATATAATAGAAAGTGAGAGCGAGAGCGAGCTGTGTGATGATATAAACACTGTGAAAGTATCCATATTCAAAGATGTAAATGTGTGAGAGAGTGAGAGAGCTCTTGCAATCAGAAAGAAATATCAATATTGGACCATTTGAGGTGGCTTTTCACTCTGATCGAGCTATTATATATTCAATGTAAAAATGACAACATGCTCCGACTTCCTCACACTGCCCTTTGGAGAGCATCTAGGCATGCTTTTGAAGGTGCCTCACACGTCCTATTATTCAACTTTAACATATCAAACCCTCAAAGCATCTTCGTTATAGTGGTCAACTGCTCAGAAACAGCCATTTTTCAAAGGTTTACCTTGAGGGTCCTCATCTTTGCATGCAAATGTAGCGCGCGCGCCAGAGAGAGAGAGAGAGGGAGAGAGAGGAGGTGGGGTTGGTGAGGGTGAGGGAACGTAGAAGCATTTCCACATCAACGCAGTCCTTCAGAGCTTCACCTCACCTTCTCTTGAGCCTTTTCATTGTCGTCTAGGCTTTGTGCGCTTCTGCTCTGAGCGTGTCGCACAAAGCATCCTCAGCCTCCTCAGCTCGCATATAGATGTCAAAACGCAGGCTTTCTTACCTTGCCGTTGTGCGGTGATGAATTTAGCAGCCTCTCCAGCTGGGAAGAGGCTTTGTGGGGCTGTGTGAACGCGCTCGCTCGCGCGCGCGCTCAGTCAGCCTCCCACTGCAGGCTGCCGTTCGCCTGAGAGCGCCCGATGCATTTCTGCCTCCAGCTGCACGCGTGCACGGCCATCTCAGAGAGATGATGCTCGAAGCCGCGCATCTGATCTCCCAGCAGCCCCTGCTACCGGTGCCGTGATGGTGCCATGGTGAAAACAAGGTACAATCCACATCTAGAGGATGCGAAAACAGCCTGGCCTGCCTCCTCTTCTCTCTCTCTCTCTCTCTCTCTCTCTCTCTCTCTCTCTCTCTGTGTGTGTGTGTGTGTGTGTGTGTGTGTGTGTGGCAGCATCACCTAGGAGACAGTTCACGCCCCCTCTGTCGCCGTGGTGAAACGTTTCCACGTGAGCGGGTGATTTGAGACGGCAGGTAGTGATAAACCGGTCAGCTCATGAATAATTCATGAGATAATGAGGGTCATGACAGGCCGGTGATGCTACGAAAAAACAGTCAGATGACAGAGGCTGAATAATAAAATATTTATCATTGTAAACATAGATTCCAGTAGTAAAAGCTTCATCTAAAATGTGATTTAATATGACTGAGACGGTCATTTTTATGGTCAGGTACAAACGGCTCTGATTTTACTTATACTTGCGTGTTTTGACTTTTAAAGCGTGCCGTTATTGTAAAATCATTATAAAATATAGCTGCAAGCAGCAATACTGGGGCCAAGCGCAAATAAGCCAATAAGACAAGCCAACATGGCTGGGAGTGTCAGATCAACTGCAACAATGAGCAATTAAATGCATTTTAAGATGATTTTAGGCAAAAAGGCTGAAAAATGCATTGTAGTCAATGGGAATTTCATGTTTTGTTCTATTATAGCGCCACCAAGAGGCACAATCCTACCACTTTTTTATGTGTCCTCAGAGTGAGTCCATACATGTGTGTGTCAATTTTGGTGAAAATATCTAATTTCGTTTTGGAGTTATAGACATTTTTATGAGAAAACACGTAAAAAAAATGACTGACCTGACTTTGATTGGATTTTACACCCCCTTACTATCAATATTTTGACATTTGGGCATTAGTGTGTAGCTATCGACCTATGTTTCCAAACTTCTGACGCTGGTTTCGTCTCGATCGGACTAGCGGTTTCGAAGATATCAGCTAACATTTTATAAGCGCTAAATTACCGCGCTGTTTCGAAACTTCTCAGGCTACTTCAGGGCATCGTGCTGATGACCCATACCGAGTTTCGTAACATCCCGTTCATGCGTTCATAAAATACAGCATTTTAGCACATAATTCAAAATGGCCGACAGCCAAAATGGCTGATAGGTCAACTCGGCATGCTGCCCTGAATCTAACAAGACCACTTTTATGATTTATGATTTCGACAAACGGTTCAGAAGTTATAAGCAAAAATATCCATTTTTCGGATCATTAGGTGGCGCTGTGCCGGAACGCTGCATGTTGCCTCAGGTCATGCTTGTGATGACATGTACCAAGTTTGGTTTGAATACGATAAAGCGTTGCAGAGATATAGCCTTAAGTGTATTTTCGCACCCACTACATAAAATGTGTTTGCGCGTTTATCAAAAACGATTTGACGAATTGTTATGGTTTAAACGTTATTAGCATAAACATAATTGAAACTTTGGATAGGTGGTGGCACTAGAGGGATTATTTTAGAGACTCCAAAATTGGTGTGGTTAATGTTGGGCCAGTCCTCTATCTGTGTGCCAAATTTCATAACTTTCCTGCAAATGGTTCTATGGGCTGCCATAGACTCCCATGGCGGAATAATAAGAAATCGAACGGTTTCAATAGATGCCTCCGCACCTTCGGTGCTTGGCCCCTAATTAAAGCTACACTGTGTGATATTTTCCCCCATCTAGTGGTGAAAAGGTATATGACCATCCAGTAAATATTATTTTCTGTTCCTCCCAATTCCGATTTCGTTTTAACTCCTACGGTGGCCGATTTAGTCCAAGAGTAACATGGCTTCCAGTTCAATCCAGCAATCCCCCTCTTCACATTCGACACGGTGCCATCGAGTGTTAAAACGCGAAAGGCGAAGCTTGAATTTACGGGTATGTCCCTCTTTGGCTAATGTACTTTCAGGATGGAGGGGAAACATGGCGACCCCCATCCGAACCCCTTACCCGTATGTATTTTCAATGGCATATTATAAACTTACGAGAATACTTTATTACTTGAAAGAAGTAAATATACATTAATGAGCACATATATATTTGAAAGAACTAAGTGTTTTTAGCTAAGAATAAACAAAAAAAGTTACACAGTGTAGCTTTAATACTGGACAAGCATGAAAAAGATTAAACTGTTTATATAAAACAGCCGTTTATATAGCACTTTTTACAATATAGATTGTTTCAAAGCAGCTTCACAGTGATAATAGGGAATTATTAATGGAAGAGAGATTGTTTTGGCTGTACATCAGCTCTAGATAAAAAAGTTATTGTCCAGTTAAAGTTAATTTTTGATTGATTAATTTCTGTTGTAAGAAATTATTAGTTATTTAGCTACTTTGGGGCGATTTTGGCCACGATTTGGCCGTTTGAGACAAATCTAGCAAATTTGAGATTCCTCTGATCCTAGGCTAAAATCTGACTTCTTTGATCGTTAGTTTGACGTTAGACCGCTGCGATCAAATTTGACCTCAGACG
Source organism: Romanogobio albipinnatus (assembly GCA_023566225.1). NCBI lineage: Eukaryota > Metazoa > Chordata > Actinopteri > Cypriniformes > Gobionidae > Romanogobio > Romanogobio albipinnatus. Next base: position 52,435,381 of record CM042249.1, read on the forward strand.
AAATTCTGGCAGTGTCAGAAGATTTGGCACACAATCCTGGAGTGTGACTTCTCCTACGACCATAATAATAATAACGAATAATAATAATAATAATAATAATACGCTGTTTGTTAATTGGCCAGAGGAGAACTGGCACCCCGACTGAGCCTGGTTTCTCCCAAGGTTTATTTTTCTCCATTAGGTCACCTAATGGGGTTTTGGTTTCCTTGCCACTGTTGCCTCTGGCTTGGCGTGCTCAGTTGGGGACACTACATTTTTCAACTAAACATCGAAATAAATCTAATTAATAAACTAAATTAACCATTAAACTAAATTACTGATCTAATTATTGATCTAAAGCCTACACTGTCACCGTATGGAAATTGAAATGAACTGATGACATCAAATGGCTATACAGCTGAATAAAATTATGCTGCATTATTTTCCTGTTTAACACTGTAAAGCTGTAATGAATGCCAACAAGATGCTAATGAATGCCAACAACATGCTAGTCATGTTAATAAAATGCTAATTCGTGCTAGCAACATGCCAATCATGCTAGTAACATGCTAATTAATGTTAACAATGTGACGCGGCGCGTCAAACCAAAAAACCTGAGGCGTTTTTATTTTAAAATGACACTTTTACGCCTGACATTTTGCGCGTCGGTGTGCACACTCACATTGACTTATTTTGTTTAGTCACAAGGCGTTAAACGTCTGCGATAAACGTGCACAATAATCGTCACGGTTTAATTCATGCTAGCAATGTGTTAAATCATGGTAGCAATGTGCTAATTAATGCTAGCAACATGTTAATTAATGCCAACAACATGCTAATGAATGCCAACAACATGCTAGTCATGTTAATAAAATGCTATTTCGTGCTAGCAACATGCCAATCATGCTAGTAACATGCTAATTAATGTTAACAATGTGACGCGGAGCGTCAAACCAAAAAACCTGAGGCGTTTTTATTTTTAAATGACACTTTTACGTCTGCCGTTTTGCGCGTCGGTGTGCACACTCATATTGGCGCCCTTTGTTTAGTCACGAGGCGTTAAACGCGCATGATGATCGTCCCGGTGTGAACAACATGCTAATTCATGCTAGCAATGTGTTAATTAATGCCAATAACATGCTAATTCGTGCTAGCAATATTTTAATTCTTGTTAACATGTTAAATCATGCTAGCAAAAGGCCAATTAATGTTTACAATGTGACGCGGCGCGTCAAACCAAAAAAACAAACCCGAGGCGTTTAAAAAAAAAGAAGATACTTTTACGTCTGCCGTTTTGCACATCGGTGTGCACACTCACATTGGTGCCCTTTGTTTAGTCACGAGCCGTTAAACGTCGGCGGTAAACACGCACGATAATCGTCCCGGTGTGAACAAACCTCAACAGTGAAAACCACGTTTTCTAGACTTCTGGACAGTTGGAGACCCACAAAAATACCGAAATTATTTTTCATTCAAAAACTCGAACATTCATGACGTGGTATAGCAGGTCAATCGTGACGCCATCAGCTCATGAAGCCTATTTTACCGCCGACTGCACCCGCCAATATAATCAATCGCTTTAAGCCGTTCATCTTAAACACAGACGGCTGAATTTGAGGCATTTACCTCTCAATTAGTATAAAGCAGATGCCACCCATCCTCATTATGAGAACAGCTCTGCACGTCCTTCAGTGCTCATCTGTGACAGCCAGAGGAACACAGAAGATCAAATGCAGGACTCCCTGTTAGTTAATCATCTCTAGTGTGATTTGCTCTCCTGCTATTGTCCTTTCAAAGCTTTTGTTATGCAGGGCAATTTAAGTCCATTCCTAAACAATGGCTCCCAATGAGCTTTTGTCTTGTGTCTTTAGCATATTAAAGGCAGGGCAGGCGATTTGTTCCAGATACAGTTTTTGTTATGCTGGTTGAAAGTCTCTTCACATCCTGATCACTCAGTGATATGGTCTTATACGTGTGTGTATCTCGTCTGTGGAAACTGTTCGTCCAATCATTGCATGCGGTCCGAATGCAATGATAGGCAAAGCCAACATACTGATCTACTATTTAAGCTTCTTCTTCTTCTGAGGCTAAATTTGAACTTTGTCCTAGAGCTTTTTTATTTTCCGTTAGACGGACGATCAAAACTGCGAAAAGTGCCATAGAGTTTCATTGAGGGGGTCAAGACTTTTGTACAATAAGACTTAGAGCAGTGTTTCTCAACCACTCGTGGGTCGTGGATCATTCTATAGGGGGTCGCGAGACTTTCTCTGTGTTCTCATATTTTCGAATGTCATATGTTGAATCATTATTGCCTTAACTTTCTAACGCTGTTTCTAAACTGTCCTATTACAATAATTTATCACGGCCGCGAACGGCTCCTAATCAGTCCCTCCAGAAAAACGTGATTATGCGATCGCATGATTTAATGCATAATCAGCCAAAGTCTGCATATTTATGCGGGGGCCGCATTTTTTCAAATACACCGAACTTTCGCCGCGTAAATTGCCTATTTCCACGTGCAAAATATGCGGGGCTAGCATGATTTCATAATCCACGCATTTTCGTTGCAAAATATATGCATATATATATTAGCAGAAAGTTGACAAATGTTCGTTACTTCACACAAGAGCCGCCATTTCCCCCTGTTGCCATGGGAACGTTTTGAAGTGACGTAATTACCCGACGTGAACGTCATCGAAAAGCTGCAAACCCCGTGGAGAAACCATAGATATCGGTGAAACCATGATAAAGCGCAAACTCCCATTTGCCAACAAAAATAACAGCAAAGCAGTTTCCCGGTGTGCTGACCGATTTCAAAACACATCATCATGAAGCTTTGAAGCGTTATGAATCAGTGAGTCGATTCAGCGGTTTGGAGCGTTATGAATCAGTGAGTCGATTCAGCGGTTTGGAGCGTTATGAATCAGTGAGTCGATTCAGCGGTTTGGAGCGTTATGAATCAGTGAGTCGATTCAGCGGTTTGAAGCGTTATGAATCAGTGAGTCGATTCAGCGGTTTGGAGCGTTATGAATCAGTGAGTCAATTCAGCGGTTTGCAGCGTTATGAATCAGTGAGTCGATTCAGCGGTTTGGAGCGTTATGAATCAGTGAGTCGATTCAGCGGTTTGGAGCGTTATGAATCAGTGAGTCGATTCAGCGGTTTGGAGCGTTATGAATCAGTGAGTCGTTTCAGCGGTTTGGAGCGTTATGAATCAGTGAGTCGATTCAGCGGTTTGGAGCGTTATGAATCAGTGAGTCGATTCAGCGGTTTGAAGCGTTATGAATCAGTGAGTCGATTCAGCGGTTTGGAGCGTTATGAATCAGTGAGTCAATTCAGCGGTTTGCAGCGTTATGAATCAGTGAGTCGATTCAGCGGTTTGGAGCGTTATGAATCAGTGAGTCAATTCAGCGGTTTGCAGCGTTATGAATCAGTGAGTCGATTCAGCGGTTTGGAGCGTTATGAATCAGTGAGTCGATTCAGCGGTTTGGAGCGTTATGAATCAGTGAGTCGATTCAGCGGTTTGGAGCGTTATGAATCAGTGAGTCGATTCAGCGGTTTGGAGCGTTATGAATCAGTGAGTCGATTCAGCGGTTTGGAGCGTTATGAATCAGTGAGTCGTTTCAGCGGTTTGGAGCGTTATGAATCAGTGAGTCGATTCAGCGGTTTGGAGCGTTATGAATCAGTGAGTCGATTCAGCGGTTTGAAGCGTTATGAATCAGTGAGTCGATTCAGCGGTTTGGAGCGTTATGAATCAGTGAGTCAATTCAGCGGTTTGCAGCGTTATGAATCAGTGAGTCGATTCAGCGGTTTGGAGCGTTATGAATCAGTGAGTCGATTCAGCGGTTTGGAGCGTTATGAATCAGTGAGTCGATTCAGCGGTTTGGAGCGTTATGAATCAGTGAGTCGATTCAGCGGTTTGGAGCGTTATGAATCAGTGAGTCGATTCAGCGGTTTGAAACGTTATGAATCAGTGAGTCGATTCAGCGGTTTGAAGCGTTATGAATCAGTGAGTCGATTCAGCGGTTTGAAACGTTATGAATCAGTGAGTCGATTCAGCGGTTTGGAGCATTATGAATCAGTGAGTCGATTCAGCGGTTTGAAACGTTATGAATCAGTGAGTCGATTCAGCGGTTTGAAACGTTATGAATCAGTGAGTCGATTCAGCGGTTTGAAGCGTTATGAATCAGTGAGTCGATTCAGCGGTTTGAAACGTTATGAATCAGTGAGTCGATTCAGCGGTTTGGAGCATTATGAATCAGTGAGTCGATTCAGCGGTTTGAAACATTATGAATCAGTGAGTCGATTCAGCGGTTTGGAGTGTTATGAATCAGTGAGTCGATTCAGTGGTTCGGATCGCCAAAGTCCCGTATTTCAGCAGTTTGACACGCGATCCGAATCATGAATCGACTCACTGATTTATAACGCTTTGAAGCTTCATGATGCAATGTTTTGAAATCGGTCCAATTTGAGCCATGTGTTTATTAAGGTCTTCAATAAAACAAGATGAGAACTTAAATATTCAATTAAAAATATTCGCTTTTTTTCTCTTTTTCATCAAACCGCAGTTTTTGCAAGTTTTATCGCATAAAATTGCATAAATATCCCGCATTTTCCGTCGCATTTTTTAAGAAAACGTGTCGCATAATCAAGGATTTTTGGCCGCAACAATCACAAAAAAAGGCGAATTTTTGGACAAGGTCCTACTCTCTTTACTTAAGCGGTTTACCCCGTTGTTTGGTAACAACAGCGCGCAATGTCAGACCTGTTATACTGTACGTAGCCACGGCCTGTTAGCTTGAGAAAATGCATCCTTTTTTTTTAAAGAAAACAAGCAGAAGATTCGGAAACTCCTTCCACTTCAAAAACAGCAAAATGTAAACAACGCAAGTACAACCCAGACTATATTAAATATGGATTTACTGCGTCTGACGGCAGCCTGCAGCTTGCTTTTCGCAAAAGAGACCTGAATTCATTCTGGATTCAAACCAGACACGAATATCCAGAACTCGCAGATCGTGCAACAAAGTTTTTCTTGCCATTCAGCACCACCTATCTTTGCACTGTGAACTAACATGAACAAACCATGAACAGCTGTATTTTTATAAACTAATGTTAACAAAGATTAACTGATGCTGAACAAAGGTGTTGTTCATGGTTAGTTCATGTTAACTAATGCATTAAGTAATGTTAACTAATACAACCTTATTGTACAGTGTTACCAAATTAATTATAATAAGCAAACAGTGTAGCCTAGGTCTAAAATTTAAGTTATTTATTTATTTATTTCCAGCCTTAGTGGGTCGTATGACTGGCATACCAAAAAAAAGTGGGTCGCAGTAGGCAAAAGCTTGAGAAACCCTGACTTAGAGAGTATTAAAGCTAGGACAACATGTTAAATCATGCTAGGACAACATGCTAAATCATGCTAGGACAACATGCTAAATCATGCTAGGACAACATGTTAAATCACAGAGCTCAGCTCCAGTGAGGCCTAGTGAGGCCTACTATCTGCTAGCACTCCACGCTCACCACCACAGGAGGGGGCGCACGAAAAGCGACACTGGCTCGCTGGTCCTGCCGCCGGTCCTCAGACCGTGACGGACCAGGGCCTCCCGCCTTTCTGGGAACAGCCCCGGATCTCCGCGGAATGCATGATCTAAATGCAGCCGAGCGCACCCTCGCCTCTCTGAACCTTCCCACCACTGCCTCGACAGAGGTGCCGAAAAGCTCAGAGGGCGAGACCGGGGCATCGAGGAGAAAGGATTTCTCTTTCGCCCCGATGTCCGCCAGGTTCAGCCACAGATGTCTCTCCGTGGCAACCATAGCCGCCATCGAGCGACCGATGGCGACCGCTGTTTGTTTGGTTTCCCGGAGAGCTAAATCCGTGGTGCGGCGCAACAAGGCCATCGCATCAGGAAGTAGGCCCTCTCCCTGATCGAGATCCCTCAGGAGATCAGCCTGGTAGGCTTGCAACACCGCCATGGTGTGCAAAGCCGCCGCAGCCTGACCTGCTGACGTGTATGCCCTGCCATTGAGGCGCGAGGTGGTCATAAGCGCCTTGGATGGCAGAGTGGGAGTGCTTAGTGTCGATGGCCTCCCAGACGCGAGATAGTTAGCAAACGTCTCGTCGATTGGTGGCATCGACACATACCCAGACTCAGCGGATCCCTCGACATCAGCGAAATTCCCCCGCTGATACCGAAAGACCCAGGCTGAGTACAGGTTCTTCCATGCCCCCGAGATCTGATCGTGAAGATCTGGGAGGAATGGAAGGCTCCCAGGAGTCGCTGAGTTATGACCGGAGAGAAACCGATCGTCGAGGCGGCTCGCACGAGCGGGCTCTCTCCCAACACGCCGCCACTGAAGCTGGGGCAGGACAGTTGAGAGGGTTCGGCCTCAGCCGATTCATCACCACCCTGCTCGACCATCACCTGCTCATCCGGAAGAGCACCGGCTGACGAAGAGGAGGAAATGTTCGAATCCTCCCCTGGCAGCCGTCCCTCGCGATCTGGCCGATCATCAGAGAGGACCACACCCCTCTCTAGCGATAGGCCAGATCCATCTGAGAGCCCCAAGAATGAAGCCGGCGCTCGACCTCAGCGCGGGCAGGACCTTCCCCAGATGCTGGGCCCTCTTCCCTCGAGAAGAGAGCCAGACGAGAGCGGAGCGTTCGGATGGGGAACCGCTCACAATTAGCACAGGAGGCTCCCTCGAGAACCTCCCATGCGTGCTCGTCACCCAGACAGAACACGCACAGAGTATGAGTGTCCTCAGGTGTAAGGTACCTGGGACACGGATCCGCGCACTTCCTAAACTTGTGCTTGGATTTCCCTGCGTGCTTCATATTCTCTCACTTTGCTCAGTGGTTCACTTTCACGACTCAGTCAAACAGTCCCTGAAGACGAAGAAGCGGTGTCATGTTGGCAAGGTGCCCTTATATACTTCCTGGTCGCACCTTGATGACGTCATGGGCTGTCGCCGGTCAATAGGATTGATGTGGTTCGATTGTGATTCAGACACCTGTCACACTGGAGGCGTTCCCCGTAGCGTCAGCTGACGCAGCGCGAGTTCCCTTGTGATCAGTTTAACGTTGGGAATTTGTTGTGTCGCGCCGCCTCTCGCCGCATCTGATATAGACAGGATTGCTTTCATTTTTTAGGGTGCTTGGCCGCTCTCTCCAGGTGTAGACACGGTGAAAGTTGCCTGATCATTTATGACGGATGGCCGAATTGTAGTGTCATAAAAAACAGAAGCATCTGATGCAGGCAAGATAAGGGAAACACTGCACAAATGCTCTTCTTATTTAGTATTTTTGTCTTGTTTCTAGTCTAAATATCTAAAAATTCTTAAACCAAGATGCATTTACTAGATAAGTAAAAATATATTTTTTCTTAAGTGAGTTTATGCTTAAAACAAGCTAAATGATCTGCCAATGGGGTGAGAAAAATAATATTGTTTCTGATTGAAATCTTGTTTCTTGTTTCTGTCCCAAACAGAAATAAGATCATTTTTCTCACCCCATTTGGCAGATAATTGTGCTAGTTTTAAGCTAAAACTCACTTCATTTTGATTTCCCCCCCCCCAGAAAACAAGGAAAAAATTTCATTTTACTAGTAAATACATCTTGATTTAAGAATTTTTTGATGTTTGGACTGGGCACAAGAAAAAATGACTTAATAAGAAGAGCATTTTTTGCAGTGTAAAGACAGAGGTAAAGTGGTGTAATGAATGAACAGTTTATTTATTTGCATAGTAGTAAAATACTAATGCACGCTAATTAATTCCAGTTTGACCTTAAACTATATGCAAGCAGCTGTTCTGGGTTCTCCAGTGTATTTTGTCAAAAAGAATCATATCTGGTTTTTTAAACGCATGTAATATCACTTTTTTAATAGCCTAATGTTTTTACTCTACAGTTGTGCAGTTTTAAGGGGACATATGGACATTTTAAAATGTATTTGCCGAAATTAGTAATGATATTTATATACAGGTTTATTTAAAATAGCAACATTTTATGTAAATTTCACATTAAATATCTAAATTTTTCAGTTTAATTCATGGTGAAAACATGAATGTGCATATTAGTGGAAGTTTGCTGCATCTACTGGAAAACAAACACTTTTGCTAGTTCTCAATAGTTTGTGCATGAATGCAAGATGCAATCACTTGTTATTTGTGTTTAGGCTGTAATGTGGCGGAGGTCAAATCAAATCAAATCAAATCACTTTATTGTCACACAGCCATGTACACAAGTGCAACAGTAGGTGAAATTCTTAGGTGCAGTTCCGAGCAACATAGCAGTCATGACATGACATGTACAACATTTAAGCAACAACAGATTACACATCTGATGCGCACACAATTACTCACAGCACAGTAAACTCTACAATAAACAATAAATAATTTACACAATGTGAGTGTAGTTCTCACAGCTTTAAACAATATACACATACTTACAATATACATATACTTTAAACAATATACACTAAACATACATTAAACAATAACAGTACAGGGAGTGCAGAATTATTAGGCAAATGAGTATTTTGACCACATCATCCTCGTTATGCATGTTGTCTTACTCCAAGCTGTATAGGCTGGAAAGCCTACTACCAATTAAGCATATTAGGTGATGTGCATCTCTGTAATGAGAAGGGGTGTGGTCTAATGACATCAACACCCTATATCAGGTGTGCATAATTATTAGGCAACTTCCTTTCCTTTGGCAAAATGGGTCAAAAGAAGGACTTGACAGGCTCAGAAAAGTCAAAAATAGTGAGATATATTGCAGAGGGATGCAGCAGTCTTAAAATAGCCAAGCTTCTGAAGCGTGATCATCGAACAATCAAGCGTTTCATTCAAAATAGTCAACAGGGTCGCAAGAAGCGTGTGGAAAAACCAAGGCGCAAAATAACTGCTCGTGAACTGAGAAAAGTCAAGCGTGCAGCTGCCAAGATGCCACTTGCCACCAGTTTGGCCATATTTCAGAGCTGCAACATCACTGGAGTGCCCAAAAGCACAAGGTGTGCAATACTCAGAGACATGGCCAAGGTAAGAAATGCAGAAAGTCGACCACCACTGAACAAGACACACAAGCTGAAACGTCAAGACTGGGCCAAGAAATATCTCAAGACTGATTTTTCTAAGGTTTTATGGACTGATGAAATGAGAGTGAGTCTTGATGGGCCAGATGGATGGGCCCGTGGCTGGATTGGTAAAGGGCAGAGAGCTCCAGTCCGACTCAGACGCCAGCAAGGTGGAGGTGGAGTACTGGTTTGGGCTGGTATCATCAAAGATGAGCTTGTGGGGCCTTTTCGGGTTGAGGATGGAGTCAAGCTCAACTCCCAGTCCTACTGCCAGTTTCTGGAAGACACCTTGTTCAAGCAGTGGTACAGGAAGAAGTCTGCATCCTTCAAGAAAAACATGATTTTCATGCAGGACAATGCTCCATCACACGCGTCCAAGTACTCCACAGCGTGGCTGGCAAGAAAGGGTATAAAAGAAGAAAATCTAATGATATGGCCTCCTTGTTCACCTGATCTGAACCCCATTGAGAACCTGTGGTCCATCATCAAATGTGCGATTTACAAGGAGGGAAAACAGTACACCTCTCTGAACAGTGTCTGGGAGGCTGTGGTTGCTGCTGCACGCAATGTTGATGGTGAACAGATCAAAACACTGACAGAATCCATGGATGGCAGGCTTTTGAGTGTCCTTGCAAAGAAAGGTGGCTATATTGGTCACTGATTTGTTTTTGTTTGGTTTTTGAATGTCAGAAATGTATATTTGTGAATGTTGAGATGTTATATTGGTTTCACTGGTAAAAATAAATAATTGAAATGGGTATAAATTTGTTTTTTGTTAAGTTGCCTAATAATTATGCACAGTAATAGTCACCTGCACTCACAGATATCCCTCTAAAATAGCTAAAACTAAAAACCACTTCCAAAAATATTCAGCTTTGATATTAATGAGTTTTTTGTGTTCATTGACAACATGGTTGTTGTTTAATTATTAATGTTGTAAAATTAATCCTCAAAAATACAACTTGCCTAATAATTCTGCACTCCCTGTATACATTAAGCTATAGTAATAATATACAATGTACAGTATACAATATGTTCACAAATTGAAATCCAAAGTGCAATAGATGCTGTATGATAAATAAATGTGTATATAATGTGTGTGTATCTACAGTGGGTTGTGCTGAGTGATATGCTGTCCAGTGTGTGTTATGATCCTGATGGATCAGGAGTTAAGTAGTCTGATTGCTTGTGGGAAGAAGCTGTTCTGGAGTCGGCTGGTGCGTGTTCTGATGCTGCGGTACCGTCTGCCTGACGGCAGCAGTGAGAGCAGCCCATGGTTCGGGTGGCTAGAGTCTCTGAAGATCCTCTGAGCTCTCTTCACACACCGCCTGGCGTAAATGTCCTGGAGGGAGGGAAGCTCACCTCCGATGATGCAGCTGGCCGTGCGCACTACCCTTTGCAGGGCCTTGCGGTTGCGGGCGGTACTGTTGCCGTACCAGGTGGTGATGCAGCCAGTCAGCAGACTCTCTATGGTGCAGGTGTAGAAGCGTGTGAGGATGTGGCGGTTCATTCCAAACCTCCTCAGCCGTCGCAGGAAGAAAAGGCGCTGATGAGCCTTCTTCACAACGGCCTCGGAGTGGACGGACCATGAGAGTTCCTCTGTGATGTGGACACTGAGGAACTTGAAGCTGCTGACTCTCTCCACCGGTGCTCCATCGATGGTGATGGGGCGGTGTTCTCTCTCATTCCTCCTGAAGTCGACCACCAGCTCCTTGGTCTTGCTGACGTTGAGGGAGAGGTTGTGCTCCTGACACCACCGTGTCAGAGTGTGCACCTCCTCTCTGTAGGCCGTTTCATCATTGTCAGTGATAAGACCTACCACCGTCGTATCGTCAGCTATTTTTGGTGCTATTTTTGTATAGTTTAACTATCATCAGCCTTTTAAAAAAATTAAATAATAATATCATGAGCATAATGACGGGGTAGAATGGACTGGACATCATATAAAACAATAAAAATTAAAAAACATCAATGCATTAAAAAAATAAAACAGTACCAGTGTTTCCGCAACTTAGACTGAAAACATGTAGTGCTAAACCTTCATACAAGAGGAACCAAGTCAAATCTTGCCTAGGGCAGCAAATTGGTCCGGGCCGGCCCTGGTTGAAGGTTCTCACTAGATAAACACTTGAATGGCTTTTAGAGGCTCGATTCTGTGTTGACCCACATCGCCCTTCAGCGCCACCTGCTGATGCATCAGTGAATAACACATTTAGAGGTTTAAAGCAGGTCAGATGATAAAACTGCAGTGTAACTCGTCCTGCAGCATTTAGCTATAGAGATTCACTATTATATTCCACATTAGTGTTCCGGCCCTGTTTCTCTTTGCATTGTCTGGAAATTACTAGGGCTGGGTAAAAAAAAACAAAACAGATTTCTCGATTTTAATCGATTCTCATTTTTATGAACCGATATCGATTCTTAAATCTCAAGAATCAATTAGTCATCCTGTTTTCAGTTGGTGAATGAACGGGACATTGTACAGCCCCTCACACATGCACGTTGCCAGAATTTTTTCTCTACCGGTGCTAAGGGGGGGCTAGACCAATATGTGGGGATGCTAAGAAAATAATCAGTATTCATGACGTCAGAGTTACTTCATAAAGAAATTGTTGTTGTTTTTTTTTAAATAAAAGCAGTTATGGTACACACCACATTCATCAGAAGTGTAGTTTAAAATTATATATGGTCAAAGAATAGGCATATTCAACAATATAGTTTTGTTATTTAGGTGACCACAAGACAGACAAAAACCTTTTACATGCAAAGGTGAAAGACCATTGGAAGATAATTTAGCTTGTTTTAAGCAAAAACAACATTTTGAAAACAAGAAAAAATATATTTTGTCATTTTACTTATCTAGTAAATGCATCTTGATTTAAGAATGTTTAGATATTTAGACACACTGAGACACTGAGGCCTCTAGCCCGGCCCTGGCCCGAGACCCTGAGGCCCTAGCCCGGCCCTGGCCCGAGATGCTGAGGCCCCTAGCCCGGCCCTGGCCCGAGACCCTGAGGCCCTAGCCCGGCCCTGGCCCGAGATGCTGAGGCCCCTAGCCCGGCCCTGGCCCGAGACGCTGAGGCCCCTAGCCCGGCCCTGGCCCGAGACGCTGAGGCCCTAGCCCGGCCCTGGCCCGAGATGCTGAGCCCCCTAGCCCGGCCCTGGCCCGAGACGCTGAGGCCCCTAGCCCGGCCCTGGCCCGAGACGCTGAGGCTCTGGCCCGAGACGCTGAGGCCCTAGCCCGGCCCTGGCCCGAGACGCTGAGGCCCTAGCCCGGCCCTGGCCCGAGACGCTGAGGCCCTAGCCCGGCCCTGGCCCGAGACGCTGAGGCCCTAGCCCGGCCCTGGCCCGAGACGCTGAGGCTCTGGCCCGAGATGCTGAGGCCCCTAGCCCGGCCCTGGCCCGAGACCCTGAGGCCCTAGCCCGGCCCTGGCCCGAGATGCTGAGGCCCCTAGCCCGGCCCTGGCCCGAGACGCTGAGGCCCCTAGCCCGGCCCTGGCCCGAGACGCTGAGGCCCTAGCCCGGCCCTGGCCCGAGATGCTGAGCCCCCTAGCCCGGCCCTGGCCCGAGACGCTGAGGCCCCTAGCCCGGCCCTGGCCCAAGACGCTGAGGCCCTAGCCCGGCCCTGGCCCGAGACGCTGAGGCTCTGGCCCGAGACGCTGAGGCCCTAGCCCGGCCCTGGCCCGAGACGCTGAGGCCCTAGCCCGGCCCTGGCCCGAGACGCTGAGGCCCTAGCCCGGCCCTGGCCCGAGACGCTGAGGCCCTAGCCCGGCCCTGGCCCAAGACGCTGAGGCTCTGGCCCGAGACGCTGAGGCCCTAGCCCGGCCCTGGCCCGAGACGCTGAGGCCCTAGCCCGGCCCTGGCCCGAGACGCTGAGGCCCTAGCCCGGCCCTGGCCCGAGACGCTGAGGCCCTAGCCCGGCCCTGGCCCGAGACGCTGAGGCCCTAGCCCGGCCCTGGCCCGAGATGCTGAGGCCCCTAGCCCGGCCCTGGCCCGAGACGCTGAGGCCCTAGCCCGGCCCTGGCCCGAGATGCTGAGGCCCTAGCCCGGCCCTGGCCCGAGATGCTGAGGCCCCTAGCCCGGCCCTGGCCCGAGACGCTGAGGCCCCTAGCCCGGCCCTGGCCCGAGACGCTGAGGCCCCTAGCCCGGCCCTGGCCCGAGACGCTGAGGCCCTAGCCCGGCCCTGGCCCGAGATGCTGAGGCCCCTAGCCCGGCCCTGGCCCGAGACGCTGAGGCCCCTAGCCCGGCCCTGGCCCGAGACGCTGAGGCCCTAGCCCGGCCCTGGCCCGAGATGCTGAGCCCCCTAGCCCGGCCCTGGCCCGAGACGCTGAGGCCCCTAGCCCGGCCCTGGCCCAAGACGCTGAGGCCCTAGCCCGGCCCTGGCCCGAGACGCTGAGGCTCTGGCCCGAGACGCTGAGGCCCTAGCCCGGCCCTGGCCCGAGACGCTGAGGCCCTAGCCCGGCCCTGGCCCGAGACGCTGAGGCCCTAGCCCGGCCCTGGCCCGAGATGCTGAGGCCCCTAGCCCGGCCCTGGCCCGAGACGCTGAGGCCCTAGCCCGGCCCTGGCCCGAGATGCTGAGGCCCTAGCCCGGCCCTGGCCCGAGATGCTGAGGCCCCTAGCCCGGCCCTGGCCCGAGACGCTGAGGCCCCTAGCCCGGCCCTGGCCCGAGACGCTGAGGCCCTAGCCCGGCCCTGGCCCGAGACGCTGAGGCCCCTAGCCCGGCCCTGGCCCGAGACGCTGAGGCCCCTGGCCCTAGCCCGGCCCTGGCCCGAGACGCTGAGGCTCTGGCCCGAGACGCTGAGGCCCTAGCCCGGCCCTGGCCCGAGACGCTGAGGCCCTAGCCCGGCCCTGGCCCGAGACGCTGAGGCCCTAGCCCGGCCCTGGCCCGAGATGCTGAGGCCCTGGCCCGAGACGCTGAGGCCCTGGCCCGAGACGCTGAGGCCCTGGCCCGAGACGCTGAGGCCCTGGCCCGAGACGCTGAGGCCCTAGCCCGGCCCTGGCCCGAGACGCTGAGGCCCTGGCCCGAGACGCTGAGGCCCTGGCCCGAGACGCTGAGGCCCTGGCCCGAGACGCTGAGGCCCTAGCCCGGCCCTGGCCCGAGACGCTGAGGCCCTAGCCCGGCCCTGGCCCGAGACGCTGAGGCCCTAGCCCGGCCCTGGCCCGAGACGCTGAGGCCCTAGCCCGGCCCTGGCCTGAGACGCTGAGGCCCCTAGCCCGGCCCTGGCCCGAAACGCTGAGGCCCTAGCCCGGCCCTGGCCCGAGACGCTGAGGCCCTAGCCCGGCCCTGGCCCGAGACGCTGAGGCCCCTAGCCCGGCCCTGGCCCGAGACGCTGAGGCCCCTAGCCCGGCCCGGTCCGACAGCTCATCAAAATGATCAGCCCAACTGGAGCCCGTGTTTTTTTTACACATTACACATTAGTTGCAGCCATTAAAATACTTCAGTTTTGTTTTAATGTCAAAGTAGTTATATTTCGTTTTGTTTCTTTATTAAGTTAATTTAGAAAAATGTTTGAAGCAGTTTGTTACTTGTTAAATTGAAGTTTTTGTTCTTTAAAGTGACGACCCAGTGGCCGACAGTGAGTTAACCCAACGCTTTTAGCCTCTGAAATCAACACTTGACTTGTCTTATAAAATCCATATAAAACACTTAAAGCATCGTTTAGCCTCTATCACCACCATCACAGTAAAAAGGCATTTTTGACAAGATGAGGCAAGAAGATATTGCAACAGTGTGCACAAACGAAACGGGCTACACAATCTAAACAAATAATACAAAAAAAACATGTAGGTTGTCTTACCTTACACCTCTCCGTGAAATGAATATAAATCCGATCTTCAATTCCCGCACTATATGCACATTTAATGGAGTTCATGTCAACGAAAGCAACAGATATGAGCATTTTATTCATCAGCTCATTTCAACATCAAAGGCCGCATTATGAGAACGAGCGACCTTGGCTTGCTGGCGTGCTGGCTTGGCTGGCGTGTTGGCTTGCTTTACTCATTTGCAGAGATTGTAAACAGCGCGAAATAAACATGAATGAACATCTGAAAGTGTGTTAAAAGATTAGTACAACAACGTACTGAAATCCGTATAATGTCTCATATCGCTCCATCAGTGTTTCAACCGCATAAAGACGTCGGTCAGTCACATTTACCTCAGAAAACCATTCTCGCTAGTCAGCTAGAAAAATGAAATCTAGCGATGAGCGTTTTGAATAGTTGTTTGAATTGAAATTGAAATGTTTGAAAAGTTTTTATGACTGAGAAAAAAACTAGAAATATGATCATGTAATTGTAAAATTAGTATTATAACTTTTATTATTATATATAAAAAAACATCCTTGAGTGTAATTAATGTTTGTATTTAAATCAGTTAATTGTAACCTTCAATATTATAGTAATGTAGTTCAGCATTAGTTGAGGTTTTTTCCTCAAGAAAATTTGTGTCAATGCCCTGCAAAAATAAAAGCCCTTTATCTTCTTCCAACACTGCAGAATAAGTGCAAATGCAGTTCCTGAAGTCAAAGTACAAGAGCATTTTGATGTTATGGAATCAGTTGCATTTATTGAAGCATTAATTACCACATCTACAAGCAATGCCAATATAATAAATGCTACTCTTGCAATATAAAAAAACACTGTTGCGTTACAAAAAAGTATGTATATACAAAAAAAAAAATTATGTACAAAAACACAAGAACAGTTCTACACAAACACAAGGACATGTTAGGTGTCATCTAAAGCGGCCGTCTGGCTTCAGTTTGCAGTGGGACCCGTGTGTGGTTTGAGCGCGTGCTTCTGTCGGTAGCGCTCGGCCCGCAGCTCCTCGAAGCAGAACTCAGTGGCTCCGCTGTCGAGCAGCTCTCTGCAGTACATGCTCTGCTCTCGGCTCTTTCCCTCCTCCTGTGTCTGGAGCTGCATGAGCTGCTGTCTCTCCTGCAGCATCTTCAGCGGCGTCTGCTCCAGTCGGCAGGGCTTCCTCGCTGACAGCACCGGGTTCACCGCAGGGTTGATTTTACACGGAGTTCTGGAGGAGGGGAAATGAGGTGAGTACAAACATGCAAACACATCAGTGTCAGAAGAACAAGACGACACTTGGTAATCATTCAAAGGGTAACTAAACCATAAACCAACGTTTTTTAGTTAAAGGTCCCGTTCTTCGTGATCCCACTGTTCAAACTTTAGTTAGTGTGTAATGTTGCTGTTAGAGCATAAATAATACCTGTAAAATTATAAAGCTCAAAGTTCAATGCCAAGCGAGATATTTTATTTAACAGAAGTTCCCTTTCAAAGCCTACAGCGAACGGCCGGCTTGGACTACATCCTGGTACTTCCTGCATTAATGACGTCAGTAGAACAGACTAACAAGAATACGCGAAAAAGGGGGCGTGGTCTTGTTTCTCTCCCACGTGGAGAAGAGGAAGTGTCGCGTGGAGAAGAGGAAGTGTTGCGTTTGAGTGTGTTTGTCACCATGTCGTCGAGACTAGGGATGTTAACCGATGACCGTTTGACCGATGGTTGACCGTCTCAACGTTAACCGATCAAAGTTGTCGGTTGTCGGTTAAAAAAAAAAAAAGTGATCTCTAAATTAGGCTATTATAGACAGTGGACTAAACGCTACTACAGTTAGCCATCTCATTCCAAAATCTTTTTGTGTGAAGTGAACAAATCCCTCACACTCAATTTATCATAACTCGCCTGTTTGTACTTAATAAACCAATAAAAACATTTGGCGCAAAGTCACAGCGTTTGGGTTTGCGCGCTCACAAGGTTTGCAAAAAGTAAACAGGCTAAATAAAACACTCGAGGTTAGACGGCAGTATGAAGCGTGCAAAGAAAAGTAGTGTGTGGGACCATTTCACCAAAAAGAACGACACAGATGTAAGTTGCAACTTGTGTGATACAGTGCTTAAATACAGTAGTAGCACATCATCTATGATGTATCACCTGAAAACGTGACACCCGCAAGCCTCTTCGGGTGAGAAAGGTAGCCTAAGCCAACCTACCGTGTTATCTATGCTAGCTGGTAGGAAATGTGACAAACAGCGCTCAGAGACTATTATCAGCGCCGCGTTTGCGGGACTCATGTTTCGCTCTGTAGGGGATTAAAAAAAATTTACGTGAGTGGAAGGCAGGCGGCGGCGCCTGGACAGTGTGCGTGTGTGTGTGAGTGTGTGTGTGTGTGTGTGAGAGCGGAGGCAGAGCGGCAGAGAGACGCGACAGAGTTGCGAAATTGCAGGCGCGGCTCGCGAGTTGCGGCTGTTATTTCAAATAGCGCAGCATATTTTTTTAACTAATCGGTTAACCGGTTTCAACCGGCTAATGAGGCTCGGTGGTCGGTCAAGAAAATGTTTAGTTTTCGCCATCCCTAGTCGAGACGCTGTTATTTTCATCCCAGAGTCAAATCATCTTTGTTTGGCTTTCGCAGGGACGCTGTAGAGATCATTGAGCGCATACATCTCCCGTTAAGAGGCGTGACCTTTCCACGTGCGCTAAGCTGCTGTCCAATCACAACACAGGAACCGCTGGCACAATCAGAACTCGTTACGTATTTCTGAAGGAGGGACTTCATAGAACAAGGAACTCATCAGCCGTTTTTAGTACAGTGAAAACAGCGGTGTACAGATAAGTACATTGTGTGAAAAATACTGTTTTTTTACACGCGAAACATGAACACATGTTATATTGCACACTGTAAACACCATCAAAGCTTCAAAAAAACACGAAGAACGGGACCTTTAAAGTGATCCCCTGGTGTTAAGACTTGTATGGCTTAATATAACACAAATGATGTCTCTTACTGAGATATATAGTAGAAAACCCATGAAAAATCCACGTTATTTAAAAAATCCATTATATATTTGGACAATGGGCGGCGCCATTTTGTTTGCGTTCTTCAATAACGTAGAATGGCTGCACTCGGCAATCAACTGGCGCTACCCGCAGCTATTTTTATCACAAGAATATAAAAATATTTCAAATTATTAAGAATGATCGGTATCTGACTATTTTTATATCGGTGCATCCCTATTTATTTACTTATTATATAGATGTTTTACACTATTAAAAACCCTTGCATGCGCTGACAGACAACCATCAAATCCTCTGATGACACTCACACAGCGGGAGGCTGGTCGTCCTCTTCCACAAACGGCTGGAAACTGGGTTTAGGAGGCGGAACCGCGACGCTGAGGCCCGATCTGGACTTCAGGGGAAACTGGAATAAGAAACAAACATGTATCAGATCACAGCCTCCATTCTCCTTCAACCGCCTCCAGACACAAAACTGACACTAGAACCAGTCAGGTAACCGGTTAAACGGGTAATACAGCTCAACACTGACACACACCTTCACATTGGACCATTTCTCCGGTTTCTGTTCGTTCTCTTTGGCTCTGGCAGTAGGTGGCGCTGTCCAGATCTCAAATTTGGGTTCTTGCGGCTCAGTTTCAGGAGCTTTATTCTCATCAAACACTAAAATGCAACTGTTCTGTTTGGGACCCAACGGCTGTTTAAACTGGAGCCCACGGGCGTCTGTGTGTCAAAGCAAAGAGTGTGATTGCACTGGATCTTGCGTAATACACAGCACACATTCACGTTTAAATAACGCCTCTCACATCCGGCAGATGCTTTCACTCTGTTGATGGGAACGACGGCCTTTTTCTTCCCTTTGGCTTTGAGCTCAGCCAGTGATGATCGATGAGGCTCTGCGGGTCCTTCATCATCATCGTCATCATCATCATCTCTGTGTTGATCTGTCATGGATGACATCATCTGTCTGCACACTCGTGCCTGCAAAGCTCTGGAGACAAACACAAGACGTGACGTTCAAAACCTTGAAAACACTTGCAGCCCTTTTCACTTCCATTATGTGAAACAATATAATCAACGGACAAACGCAACACTTTATTACATCAGTGAGGAATTTATTAGATCAGTCCCTCCAGAAAAACGTGATTATGCGATCGCATGATTTAATGCATTACCCGACGTGAACGTCATCGAAAAGCTGCAAACCCCGCAGTCAAACCATAGATATCGGTGAAACCATAGATATCGGAGAAACCATAGATATCGGTGAAACCATAGATATCGGTGAAACCATAGATATCGGTGAAACCATAGATATCGGAGAAACCATAGATATCGGAGAAACCATAGATATCGGTGAAACCATAGATATCGGTGAAACCATAGATATCGGTGAAACCATAGATATCGGTGAAACCATAGATATCGGTGAAACCATAGATATCAGGGAGAAACCATAGATATCGGTGAAGCCATAGATATCGGTGAAGCCATAGATATCGGTGAAGCCATAGATATCGGTGAAGCCATAGATATCGGTGAAACCATAGATATCGGTGAAACCATAGATATCGGTGAAACCATAGATATCGGTGAAACCATAGATATCGGAGAAACCATAGATATCGGTGAAACCATAGATATCGGAGAAACCATAGATATCGGTGAAACCATAGATATCGGTGAAACCATAGATATCGGATATCGGTGAAACCATAGATATCGGTGAAACCATAGATATCGGAGAAACCATAGATATCGGTGAAACCATAGATATCGGTGAAACCATAGATATCGGTGAAACCATAGATATCGGTGAAACCATAGATATCGGAGAAACCATAGATATCGGTGAAACCATAGATATCGGTGAAACCATAGATATCGGTGAAACCATAGATATCGGTGAAACCATAGATATCGGTGAAACCATAGATATCAGGGAGAAACCATAGATATCGGTGAAGCCATAGATATCGGTGAAGCCATAGATATCGGTGAAGCCATAGATATCGGTGAAGCCATAGATATCGGTGAAACCATAGATATCGGTGAAACCATAGATATCGGTGAAACCATAGATATCGGTGAAACCATAGATATCGGAGAAACCATAGATATCGGTGAAACCATAGATATCGGAGAAACCATAGATATCGGTGAAACCATAGATATCGGTGAAACCATAGATATCGGATATCGGTGAAACCATAGATATCGGTGAAACCATAGATATCAGTGAAACCATGATGAAGCGCAAACTCCCATTGGCCAACAAAAATAACAGCAAAAGAGCAAAGCAGTTTCACGGTGTGCTGACCGATTTCAGAACACAGCATCATGAAGCTTTGAAGCGTTATGAATCAGTGAGTCGATTCAGCGGTTTGGAGCGTTATGAATCAGTGAGTCGATTCAGCGGTTTGAAGCGTTATGAATCAGTGAGTCGATTCAGCAGTTTGGAGCGTTATGAATCAGTGAGTCGATTCAGCGGTTTGGAGCGTTATGAATCAGTGAGTCGATTCAGCGTTTTGGAGCGTTATGAATCAGTGAGTCGATTCAGCGGTTTGGAGCGTTATGAATCAGTGAGTCGATTCATCGGTTTGGAGCGTTATAAATCAGTGAGTCGATTCAGCGTTTGGACCGTTATGAATCAGTGAGTCGATTCAGCGGTTTGGAGCGTTATGAATCAGTGAGTCGATTCAGCGGTTTGGAGCGTTATGAATCAGTGAGTCGATTCAGCGGTTTGGAGCGTTATGAATCAGTGAGTCGATTCAGCGGTTTGGAGCGTTATGAATCAGTGAGTCGATTCAGCGGTTTGGAGCGTTATAAATCAGTGAGTCGATTCAGCGTTTGGACCGTTATGAATCAGTGAGTCGATTCAGCGGTTTGGACCGTTATGAATCAGTGAGTCGATTCAGCGGTTTGGAGCGTTATGAATCAGTGAGTCGATTCAGCGGTTTGGAGCGTTATGAATCAGTGAGTCGATTCAGCGGTTTGAAGCGTTATGAATCAGTGAGTCGATTCAGCGGTTTGAAGTGTTATGAATCAGTGAGTCGATTCAGCGGTTTGGAGCGTTATGAGTCAGTGAGTCGATTCAGCGGTTTGGAGCGTTATGAATCAGTGAGTCGATTCAGCAGTTTGGAGCGTTATGAATCAGTGAGTCGATTCAGCGGTTTGGAGTGTTATGAATCAGTGAGTCGATTCAGCGGTTTGGAGCGTTATGAGTCAGTGAGTCGATTCAGCGGTTTGGAGCGTTATGAATCAGTGAGTCGATTCAGCGGTTTGGATCGCCAAAGTCACGTATTTCAGCAGTTTGACACGCGATCCGAATCTTGAATCGACTCGCTGATTCATAACGCTTCGAAGCTTCATGATGCTGTTTGTTTTTAAATCGGTCATCACTATATAATTCGTTATTTAGGTTTTAGCACAAAAACTATTCTGGTCACTTCATAAAGTTATTGTAGAACCTGCACTGTAGTGAGATGTACTTTGCAACAATGTCTTTAGTGCTTTTATGGGTCTTGAGAGTGCACAGTGCATTGAGCCAATGGAGGCCTTTCTGAGCCATCAGATTTACACTAAAATATCTTCATTTGTGTCTGAAGATGAACGGAGGTCTGACGGGTGTCCAACGACATGAGGGTATGCAGGAAAAAAAAGTGTGAAACACTTGAAAAGTGCTTGAATTTCACTCTCAAAAGGTTGTACGAACCCTGAGATGAATAATGTAATAAATAAACATTCGACTATTTCTTCCACAATACCATGGGGTGTTACGACATTAAATCCATGGTGAATGTTTATGATTTGTGACTGAAACCCCTGAATGTTTCAAAATGTTTCTCCTGTTCTCCACATCAGCTCTGTTTGCTCTGATATCTGTGGTTTATACCAGAGAATTCTGCACCAAACGCTTCCCATTAGGTCTCGCAGTAGCGATGAACGGTCAGCGCAGCACAGCTCAAACGAGTAGCGCGGTTCCGTTCCGCTTTCGTTTGCCGTCCGATGTTTCTCATATGTAACAGAAATGGCAGCTCTAATCAGTTGGGCACTGCGGTGGTCACACCAGTGCGACCTCCAACCAAATTCAGTCGCACCAGCAGGAAAAAAGGTCGCAAAATGTGACCATTTAGTCGCAGTCTGGAGCCCTGGAATAAACTCAGTGGAAGTTTCCAGACCTGTGAAACGCATGTAGTTTATCAGCAGGTTCTGCTCCACACTTGACACCGTCCTGAAAAACGCTGTCGGCCATCTTTGAATTCCCCCTCTTCTCGTGCTCTTCGGACCAGGCGATGTAAAGAGCCGCTTGCATGACTCCGATTCCCTGAGCTTGCATGTAGCGGAAGACGTCCATCGGGTCCGAACAGCCCTCTGCCTGCAAGCAAATGGAAACAGACCGGTTAAAAAAAAAAATTCTCAACATTTTATCTTATAATTATGACTAGCATGTCGTATTTTCAACTTTTTAGCTCACTATTATGAGTTTTAAAATAATATTTTTGACTTTTTATCTAATAATGAGGACATTTAAAATCATATTTTCAACATTTTATCTTATAATTATGACTAGCATGTCGTATTTTTGACTTTTTATTTCACTATTATGACTTTTAAAATCATATTTTCAACATTTTATGTATGTAAAGCCTTACATTTTTATGTAACTGTATGATTATGATTCTGGCAACATTACAGGCCATAAGTCATATTAGATTGGAATATTCGAAGGATATATGCACAAAAGGACTGTTCATGTATTGGACAAATATTTATATCTGCTTGGAAGAAACATTATTTTTATTATATTAGATAAAGATCCATAGGGGGGAAAAAGGACTTGAACCCTTCATGCCAATTGGGTGTGTGTGTGTGTGCATTATAAGAGTATTTATTTACTTTTATTATACTGGATGTCTTGAGGGTGAGTAAATCATGGGCTAATTTTCATTTTTGGGTGAACGATCTCTTTAAATTTAACGTAGTTGAAAGCACAATTCCCATAAATTCCTGTTATGTTTCCAAAATTTCCCAGATTGTTCCCATGGAAAGTTTCCGCCCCCCGCCTAAATGTGAGGTCTGTCACTCACAAATTCGATCCAGAGTTCAACGTAGCGAAGGTCATTGTGATACTTCTTGTCGGCTGTGAAGCGCGTGACCGCTCTTTCAAGAAGCACGGATAAGTTACTCTCCTTTCCACCCTGTGGGAATGTCTGCTTTGCCCATTTTATGTACCTGCAGAAAAAATAAGCGTGAATTTGTGCAATTTGCATATCAAAAGTATCATGCATCTGCTGTCATATTGATCCATACCTGACCCAAACGTCAAGAGGGTCGTCTCCTTCATACAGCCGCAGCTCAGACTCAA
Source organism: Romanogobio albipinnatus (assembly GCA_023566225.1). NCBI lineage: Eukaryota > Metazoa > Chordata > Actinopteri > Cypriniformes > Gobionidae > Romanogobio > Romanogobio albipinnatus. Next base: position 52,458,628 of record CM042249.1, read on the forward strand.
ACGCTCTGAAGAAGAATAAGGTAATGTTACTGAATTGTCCCGCAACATGCATTATGTTTTATTAAAACCCCCACTCACTGTTTCATCTGATTGAGGGCCGTGTGGTTTCCCTCCTGCTGCTGACACAGGGCCTGGTGAAGGGCCGAAATGGCACGGCCTTGTCTCAAAGGCTGGATGTTTTCCTTACATAATTCCCATTCGGCATCACACTCTGCCATGGCTGGTGATCTGATCTAGAAGTGGAATAACAGATGATACTGAATGGTTAGCATGTACTAAGGCATTTAAAAGGTACTTCAAATGTAAATACATGCCCTAAAAACCAAGTTATACAATTGTGTCCACATATTAAAGCTCTTAAATTATGTAAAATACAGCATTTGATCACGTGATACTGTACACAGTTGAAATGTATCTGCAAAGTTAAGTAGAGGAAACTGATTATAACTTACATTTCTCCAACGGTAATCTGCTTAATACCCTTCTCTTAGTCAAAAAAACCGTGTTTGTAGAGTAGAAATATACAATTATGATCCTAATTCCATAAATCGCTCGCTCTTGTGTTGTCTGTTGTTCGTGTTGGGACGTTTGAACAAAAACCGGAAGCGTGCCAAAGAGATGCTGATTGGACGAACCGCTCACGTGAAAATGAAATAATAACTCACTGAAATAATAACCGACTATTTTTTTATTTTATTTTATAAATATATATTTGTGTTTTTAATATCGTCACCTGTTTTTTTGTCCACGTATAAATGTTGTGACGGCATGAGAGCCCTAAGCAAGCTACAACGGCTATCATGTTGCATGCTGGGAAATGAGTACATTTCAAATTTAGAGTTTTGATTGTTCTATTTATAATTGATTTTGAGGTACTTTTAGTATTTTTAGTTTTTTTAAAAAGGAATCTAAATTATTCTGAATGTATTGATTTGTTTACAAACCACAACAATTCTAATCGCCGCAAGCGAGAAAAACTACACTTCCCAACACACCCCAGTTCTCGCAGCGTTTCCTGTATTTACGTTCTGTGATTCAAGAGAAACGCAATGGAGAGAATGCAGCTGAAATCGCATCATTACAGTACAATTAATTGAATTATTATAAACTTGAGCATTTAAAGTTTCACTGCAGCATGTGTTTGCGATTCCCCGAAGAATCACAATATGGATAATCGCTGTTTCTGCTGTGCATCAAAGTTCACTCTCTTCAGAAAAGAGGTTAGCGCCTGTAAACACCGATTATTTCATTTAAATACCTTTAATTGACAGTGTTTGACTTGGTTTTGTGTGTTTTTCAGTTGGGTTGTAAAAGCTGTGGCCATTCTTTCTGCTCTGGGTGTCTGACATTCAATGCTATAGTGCCAAAATATGGAAACAGCCAGCAGAAAGTCTGCAAACAGTGTTATGGAAACCTAACAAGGTCAGGAAGCCAAACACGGCTTACTCTGTTATAGTATATTCATTATTGCACAACTGACAGGTCTTTTATGTGCAGTTCAGGCAACCAGAATGATGCTGGCCGATGGTCCCCACCTGAAAACTACAAAAAGTATGAATCCGTATCTAATATCAGATGTGAAATGCCCCTGTATGCCACTGGAATAACACAGATCTGTGGCGTCTTACAGGCGGGTCGCTGCTCTGGAAGCCAAACAAGCTCAGCAGAATCAGCCGTCCCGACCCGGAGGTGGAAAGAACAGCGCAGTGAGTCGGATTTCAACCCGAGGACTCAGTAAAGAGGACCAGGTCATCGCAGAACGACTGAACAAGCTGAAAGAGGAAACCAAGCCGAGTAAGATCTGTCAAAATCTGCTTGATTGTTTTGTCACAAAATGTCATCTATACAGTATTATCGTCCAGCTCTGCTATTTGCACTAGAAGACATAAACACACTACATTTATCTTCTGATTTATCTCATATATATGTTAGTGCTGTCAAATCGATTAATCGCACGCACACACACACACACACACACACAGGTTAGTGCTGTCAAGTCGATTAATCGCACGCATGCGTATATATTGGTGCTGTCGAATCGATTAATCACTCACACGCGCGCGCGCACACACACACACACACACACACACACACACACACACACACACACACACGTTAGTGCTGCCAAATCGATTAATCACGCGCACGCACACACACACACACACACACACACACACACACACACACGTTAGTGCTGTCAAATCGATTAATCGCACAAACACATATGTTAGTGCTGTCAAATCGATTAATCGCACAAACACATATGTTAGTGCTGTCAAATCGATTAATCGCACAAACACATATGTTGGTGCTGTCAAAGCGATTAATCACACACACGTATATTTGGTGCTGTCAAAGCGATTAATCTCTCTCACACACACACACACACACGTTAGTGCTGTCAAATCGATTAATCGCGCACACACAAACATATATGTTAGTGCTGCCAAATCGATTAATCGCTCGTGCGCACACACACACACACACACACACACAAACACATGTTAGTGCTGTCAAATCGATTAATCGCACGCACACACATATGTTAGTGCTGTCAAAACGCGCACACACAGACACACATATATATGTTAGTGCTGTCAAATTGATTAATCGCACACACACACACATATATATTAGTGCTGTCAAATCGATTAATCGCACACACACACATGTTAGTGCTGTCAAAACACACGCGCGCACACACACACACACACACACATATATATGTTAGTGCTGTCAAATCGATTAATCGCGCACAAACACTCACACACACATATATGTTAGTGCTGTCCAATCGATTAATCGCACATACACACACACACACACGTTAGTGCTGTCAAATCGATTAATCGCACAAACACATATGTTAGTGCTGTCAAATCGATTAATCGCACGCACACACACATATATGTTAGTGCTGTCAAAACGCGCGCACACACACACACACACACATATATGTTAGTGCTGTCAAATCGATTAATCGCACGCACACACATATATGTTAGTGCTGTCAAAACGCGCGCACACACACACACACACATATATGTTAGTGCTGTCAAATCGATTAATCGCGCACAAACACACACACACACACACACACACACACACTCACACACACATATATGTTAGAGCTGTCCAATCGATTAATCGCGCACACACACACACACACACACACATATATATGTTAGTGCTGTCAAATCGATTAATCGCGTACACACACACACACACACACACACACACACACGTTAGTGTTGTCAAATCGATTAATCGCACAAACACTTGTTAGTGCTGTCAAATCGATTAATCGCATGCACACACATATATGTTAGTGCTGTCAAAATGCGCGCGCACACACACACACACACACACACACATATATGTTAGTGCTGTCAAATCGATTAATCGCGTACACACACACACACACACACGTTAGTGTTGTCAAATCGATTAATCGCACAAACACATGTTAGTGCTGTCAAATCGATTAATCGCATGCACACACATATATGTTAGTGCTGTCAAATCGATTAATCGTACACACACACACACACACACACACACACACACACACACACACATATATGTTAGTGCTGTCAAATCGATTAATTGCACACACACACACACACACACACACATATTAGGGATGCACCGATATGAACATTTTGGCCGATACCGATAACCGATAATTCTCTATATTTGAAAGCCGATAACCGATATGTTGGCCGATAAATCTAAATACAAATTTTAATAAACTCTGAGAGCCTGATTACAAAAACAAAAGGCTCACCATTAAAAGCCATGTCACAAACACTTCAACATAAATCAAACCTATACAGTCAAGTAGCCTATTCGAACCAGTGTAAGATTCCTTACCTTTTCAAATTAATTTTACACTCCTATGGCCAAATTAAACAATAAGGTTTAATTTTGTTACCATTAGTTAACCAACAATGAATGAACAATACTTCAACAGGATTTATTCATCTTAGTTCATGTTAATCTCAACATATTCAGACCCAAAGTTGTGTGTTAGCATTAGGTAATGCACTGTGAATGGACTGTTTAATATACACAAACATTTTATTACTAACATTAACAAAGGTTATTGTTCTCTGTTTGTTCGTGTTAGTTAATGCATTAACAAATGAGACCTTATTTGTAAAATGTTACCAAAAATTATATTGCCTAAAAAATAAAAATAATATACCTAAATAATGCAAACAAGTTATTGGACAGCATTACTCAGGCTGCATAATAAAGAATCAGAATGCAAGTGCATGAAATAACCTCCGCACGGACAATAAGGAAATGGTTTTAATCAAACCGTATATTGTTGATGGAAATGATACGAGAACAATAAAAGTGCTAGTTATAAAAAAATAATGCTTCTGTGTTTTTGAAAAAAATATGTTTAATATTACAGTAATAGTAAACATTTTTAATATTAGTCTAGTCTATTAGGAATAATGTTGCTGTTTGAGCGTGCGCTGAAGCTGGAGAGAATGAACGAACAACCGTAAACTGAAGCGCTTAGAAGGTTAATTAACAACTAAACGCATCATATATGAGAACAATCAGATATTTATACAAAATAAATATAATATTACAACTTATATTTGCACAATCACGCATAGGTGAAGACTTATAACTCCTGTGGATGCTCTTCCCCTGTTTGAGAGCGCGCTGAAACTGAAGATGATCACCGGTACAATGAAGCACTGCGGGTTATTGACTTCATCATCTTTATTTATTAAAGGGGGGTTATTGACTTAACGAAACACATCCTGTATGACATTAATCAGATGTTTATACAACAAAAACGTAATATTACGACTTGCATATGCTTAAAATGACGCGAATGCACAAGCGAACTTGACTGTGCTGGTCAGAATGCGTTGTGGACGCTTCCCACAACAGTGCGCTGAAACACAACAACTAAACCCAGAGAATTCACAACGTTTTATAACAGGAATATTCTCATTACAGTGTTATGTATAGGACAGTCCCAGTAGTTATGAATGCTGTGCATTTCTGTTTCAAATGTGCTCGCTGAAGCTAAAGACCGGTACAATGCTTTACTGCATCGTTAATTAACTCAACCAAACACATCCTATATGAGATTACATACACAGCATAATAATAAATATAATATTACAACTTACAATGGCACAAAAGGCTGTGAATGCACAAGCGAACTTGACTGTGCCTGTCATGAAGGTGTAAGTCCGTGGGCGCGCTCTTCCCTCAACAAACGCGCTGAAACACAACGCTCTTTTACAGCCCTCATTATCATTATCATTTAATGTAGATTATATTAGACTTGCACCGCATATGTTGCACATAACTGTATTTTCCTTTTCGAAGTGATTCCAATCATATTTAGAGCAATTCAAACCCATCATGGTGGACAGCGCGTCTGTCTCAGCTGAAGGAAATAATACATTATCTATCGGCTTGAATATATCGGTCAAATTTTCTTATTGGACCGATAACGATAACATCAAAAATAACTATTTATCGGCCGATAACGATATGTTGCCGATATATGGTGCATCCCTATTACACATGTTAGTGCTCTCAAATCGATTAATCGCACACACACACACACACACACACACACACACACACACACACACACACATATATGTTAGTGCTGTCAAATCTATTAATCACACACACACACACACACACGCATATATATTTTAGTACTATCAAAGCGATTAATCGCACACACACAAACACACACACCAAGATGGCGACGGCCAGCTCGACCCTACTTTACGCATCAAAACTGCTCTTCAGAATCCTATGGGTGACGTCACGGACACTACGTCCATATATTTTTAAAGTCTATGTTTAAATACATGTGTGGATCGCCACGATTGGTCAAATAATTAGCCAATTTCATTCGTCATTACTGCAAATAGGTAATTCTGGTAGGCAGTTTTATCTTTATGTACACAATAATAATCTTTTATGTTGTAATCCTTTTATTTGTAATATTTGGCGTGTGTTTGTGCTGCTGTGCATCCCTGCGTGTGTAATAATCAGAGTGTATGCGCGTTGTGCTCCCCCTATAGGCTCATATTAATAACACACCCTTTAAATAACACACAAATACTGCCCGATTGACTTTAGAGCAGGTGTGTGTTGGTCAATGGCGCAGTTGTTTTCAGTTCCTCACAATAGCAACACACCTACAATGCTCCTGATCACACCTGGTGTTCAGAGCAGATGCCCATGGGCGAACAGAACAGCATTTGATATTTAAACAATGTCGAGCTGAAACTAGCAAAAAACATTTCTATCCATGGACATCTGGTTGAGTTGATTCTGTCCCTGACCTGATATGTCTCTCTGTCCTAACAGAGTCCATCCCATCAGAGAAGGATCTGGAGTCTCGTCTCGCTGCCTTAAAAGCACCAATCCAGCCCGTGCCTTCAGATAAAGACATGGAGGAGCGTCTGGCCGCGTTACAGGGGAGACCTCCGCCCTCGCAAGCCCCACGGCCTGTAAATACAACATCAACTTTCACTTCAAGTGCCCCTATTACGCTTTTTCAGATATGACCGTTCATATAGTGTGTGATAAAGGTTCAAAGCTCAAAGATAAATGTAGTTTTTGTCTCCTAAAGGAAAGTAGTCTCACTTCCTGCTGAACCTGCGCAGGGTTGGCTCATTTGTCAACATGCTAATTCAAGCAAGCAATGTTAAAACATGTTAGCAATGTGTTAAAACATGCTAGCAACATACTTAATTAGCAATGTGCTTCTTTAATGCTAGCAATGTGTTGTTAATGTTACAAACATGCTAATTCAAGCAAACAACGTGTTAAAACATGTTAACAGCATTTTAAATGTTAATTCATGTTAGCAACATGTTAAACGATATTAACATGGTAAAACATGTTATCAAACTTACTTATTCATGTTAAAAATGGCAGCAACATGCTAATTAATGCTAAAAAAACATGTTGACATGTTAAAACATGTTAGCAGCGTGTTTAATTGTTAGCAATGTGTTAAATCATGTTACCATGTTGATTCATGCTATTAAAGTGCTAAAACGTTAACATGCTGAAACATTAACAAGTTGGCTAGAACACAAAAATGCTAAATGTTAAAACATGCTAGCAACAGGTTACCAGTGTGTTAATTCGTTTTAGCAAAACATACTAGCAATGTGTTAAAACGTGCTAGCAACATACTAGCAATGTGCACATTAGCAACATACTTAATTAGCAATGTGCTTCTTTAATGCTAGCAATGTGTTGTTAATGTTACCAACATGCTAATTCATGCAAGCAATGTGTTAAAACATGTTAGCAGCATTTTAAATCGTGTTAGCCGTGTTAATTCATGCTAGCAAACTGGTAAAACGTTAAAATGCTAAAACATTAACAAGATGCTAGAACACAAAAATGTTAAATGCTAAAACATGCTAGCAACATGTTGGCAGTGTGTTAATTCATTTTAGCAATGTGTTAAAACGTGCTAGAAACATAGTAGCAATGTGCATGTTACAACATACTTAATTAGCAATGTGCTTCTTTAATATTAGCAATGTGTTGTTAATGTTACCAACATGCTAATTCATGCAAGCAATGTGTTAAAACATGTTAGCAGCATTTTAAATCGTGTTAGCCATGTTAATTCATGTTAGCAACATTTTAAACGTTATTATATAATGTAGAACACAAAAATGCTAAATGCTAAAAATGCTAGCAATATGTCAGCAGTGTGTTAATTCATTTTAGCAATGCGCTTAAATGTGCTAGCAACATACTAGCAATGTGCATGTTAGCAAAATACTTAATTAGCAATGTGCTTCTTTAATGCTTGCAATGTGTTAACGTGTTAACAACACATTGCTAGCATTAAAGAAGCACATTGCTATTTAAGTATTTTGTTACGAATTTGTCAGCATGTTACCAACGTGAATGTGTTAAAACATGTTAACAACATTTTAAATTGTGTTAGCCATGTTAATTCATGTTAGCAAACATGTTAAACGTTATTAACATGGTAAAACATGTTAGCAATGTGTTAAAACATGTTAGCAACATATTTCATCATGTTAAAAATGTTAAAGCATGGTAGCAACATGTTAATTAATGCACAAATATGTTAGCAGCGTGTTTAACTGTTAGCAATGTGTTAATTCATGTCAGCAAACATGTTAATTCATGCTAGCAAAGTGTGCTAAAACTTTAACAAGATGCTAGAACACAAAAATGCTAAATGCTAAAACATGTTAGCAACATTATCATTTTGATAAGACATGTTAGTAACATGCTAATTCATGTTAGTAACCCATTAAAATGCTTGCAACATGTTAATTAATGCTAGTAATGTATTAAAACATGCTACAAACATGTTAGCAAAATAATGTTAGACACATGCAATGCTAACAACATGATAAAACTTGCTTGCAACATAAAACATGCTAGGAAGCGTATAAAAAGCGGCGAGTCTTTAGTACTTCCAGTCTCACTGAACCTGCGTAGTTTTGATAATGTCACCCCATTGGCTGAACGGCCTCTCTTTGCCCCGCCCCCACTCACTGTAGTTGTGTCTGAGACTGGAAGAGTTTGGTTGGTGTTGTTCATGTGGAGAAGACGGTAAAACCACACGCCATCGTTACTGTTCCTATCACTGTGCGTCAAGAGCTGTGATTCAGATATGATAATGAGCGCTTGCTTTCTGACCAATCAGAGCAGAGCAGCTCTCAGAGGGGCGGAGCTTAGAGAGACTGAATTCCTAAACGAAGCGTTTCAGACGCTGAGAGAAAAGAGCTGATGCTGCAGTGGAGATTATGAGGAAATAGTGTTTTTGTTTTTACCTTGGATGTGACAAGAACGTGCTTTTATGTGTTTAATGTGTGCAGGTACACCAGCCGCCCGACGGCAGGACTCAAACAGAACAGACCAATGATTTGATCACCCAAATGACGGAGGAAGTTGCTATTGATGACCAGTATCCATCTTCAGAGGGTAGTTCTATGTCTCAGACTAAATGCATAATTTACATTTTCAGTTATGAAGTTTAATGCCCTGATTTGGTTTTATGGGAAATGATGTTGAAGCCCTCAGTTTGATTATAAAGCAATAAGCTCCTCAAAGATCTCTTTTTCTCAATTGTGTGAATACAGACGAACCCTTGAACGATCTGAATAAGCAAGAGGGAGGGGGTGTGAACGAGAATGTGGATGACGGCGAGCTGTCAGTCAAACAGCTGGAGGCGGAGCAGAGCCGCGTGATGGAGGAGGCCATGCAGGAGCTGAAGAAAGACAAGCACAACCAGGAGCAGATGCGCGAGACGGCCATGAGACTGGCTGTTCTGCAGGGACAGGACCCGGAACAAGGTGCGCTCACCTCGGCTCTAGTGTTCACGGCTGATGCTCTTAAAGGGTCATTAAAAAGCCCCTGTTTCAGCTGCCGTCAGTTCTCACCACGGGTTTGAAAAATGCTATAAAAGTGGGCGTGGTTTAGCAGCGGGGACGAGGGGAGACTGACAGCACATCAACGGCTTCTGATTCAGACCATTTTATTTCGCTCTCATTAAAGGTCCCGTTCTTCGTGATCCCACTGTTCAAACTTTAGTTAGTGTGTAATACCTGTAAAATTATAAAGCTCAAAGTTCAATGCCAAGCGAGATATTTTATTTAACAGAAGTTCCCTTTCAAAGCCTACAGCGAACGGCCGGCTTGGACTACATCCTGGTACTTCCTTCATAAATGACATCAGTAGAACAGTAGAACAGACTAACCTCCGCCCACAAGAATACGCGAAAAAAGGGGGCGTGGTCTTGTTGCTGTCCCACGTGGAGAAGAGGAAGTGTTGCGTTTGAGTGTGTTTGTCGCCATGTCGTCGAGACGCTGTTATTTTCATCCCGGAGTCAAATCACCTTTGTTTGGCTTTCCCAGGGACGCTGTAGAGATCATTGAGCGCATACATCTCCCGTTAAGAGGCGTGACCTTTCCGTGCAAGTTACGTGCGCTAAGCTGCTGTCAAATCACAACACGGGAACCGCTGGCACAATCAGAACTCGTTACGTATTTCTGAAGGAGGGACTTCATAGAACAAGGAACTCATCAGCCGTTTTTAGGACAGTGAGAACAGCGGTGTACAGATGAGTAAATTGTGTTAAAAATACTGTGTTAAAATACTGTGTAAAACATGAACACATGTTATATTGCACACTGTAAACACAATCAAAGCTTCAAAAAAACACGAAGAACGGGACCTTTAAAAGCATCAAAGCTTCCCACAAATGCTGCAAATGACCATTAAGTTACACGCAACACAATACACACATGGTTTTTAAAGCTCACCGTTACACAAATACATATATATCCTGTGACACCTATAATTCAATTGACAATTAAACGCACAGCCATTCGCAATGTGGTCTCTGCATCGAAAATATACACTCACCTAAAGGATTATTAGGAACACCTGTTCAATTTCTCATTAATGCAATTATCTAATCAACCAATCACATGGCAGTTGCTTCAATGCATTTAGAGGTGTGGTCCTGGTCAAGACAATCTCCTGAACTCCAAACTGAATGTCAGAATGGGAAAGAAAGGTGATTTAAGCAATTTTGAGCGTGGCATGGTTGTTGGTGCCAGACGGGCCGGTCTGAGTATTTCACAATCTGCTCAGTTACTGGGATTTTCACGCTCAACCATTTCTAGGGTTTACAAAGAATGGTGTGAAAAGGGAAACACATCCAGTATGCGGCAGTCCTGTGGGCGAAAATGCCTTGTTGATGCTAGAGGTCAGAGGAGAATGGGCCGACTGATTCAAGCTGATAGAAGAGCAACTTTGACTGAAATAACCACTCGTTACAACCGAGGTATGCAGCAAAGCATTTGTGAAGCCACAACACGCACAACCTTGAGGCGGATGGGCTACAACAGCAGAAGACCCCACCGGGTTCCACTCATCTCCACTACAAATAGGAAAAAGAGGCTACAATTTGCACAAGCTCACCAAAATTGGACAGTTGAAGACTGGAAAAATGTTGCCTGGTCTGATGAGTCTGGATTTCTGTTGAGACATTCAGATGGTAGAGTCAGAATTTGGCGTAAACAGAATGAGAACATGGATCCATCATGCCTTGTTACCACTGTGCAGGCTGGTGGTGGTGGTGTAATGGTGTGGGGGATTTTTTCTTGGCACACTTTAGGCCCCTTAGTGCCAATTGGGCATGGTTTAAATGCCACGGCCTACCTGAGCATTGTTTCTGACCATGTCCATCCCTTTATGACCACCATGTCCCCATCCACTGATGGCTACTTCCAGCAGGATAATGCCCCATGTCACAAAGCTCGAATCATTTCAAATTGGTTTCTTGAACATGACAATGAGTTCACTGGACTAAAATGGCCCCCACAGTCACCAGATCTCAACCCAATAGAGCATCTTTGGGATGTGGTGGAACGGGATCTTCGTGCCCTGGATGTGCATCCCACAAATCTCCATCAACTGCAAGATGCTATCCTATCAATATGGGCCAACATTTCTAAAGAATGCTTTCAGCACCTTGTTGAATCAATGCCATGTAGAATTAAGGCAGTTCTGAAGGCGAAAGGGGGTCAAACACAGTATTAGTATGCTGTTCCTAATAATCCTTTAGGTGAGTGTATATGAACACGCTGTTGCATACCTTTGATAACTTTTTAGGCTTATTTTGTGGAGTTTTTGTAAGCCGTTTGGTCGGTTAAATGGCCGTAAAGAGTGGTTACACTCACAGTGTGGATGAATCGTGTTTGTGTGAAGTAGGGCTGGACGATAAAACAATAACGATATGTATCGCGATAGACACACGTAATCGATATAAATAAAAGATGCGTTCGATAAAACGTAAAAAAAAAAAAATGAATTCGTCGGAAGAAACCAGAGGTTACGAAGCCAGTTTGGTTGCATAAACAAAGGCACTCGCTCTCTGGTAACCAAGCAACGTGGGGAGTGACACGCTAACAGCCAATCATGTAGCAGTATCTCTTTGGTTGCGCCATATCGTTGTCTCGTGTTGGATTCTTCAGTAAACAGAACCGGCGTGGAGTGATGAGTGGAAAATGAGGGCCGCAGCGAGCGAGGAAATTTTTGATAAAACAGGAAAACAAGTCAGCTCGCCAGTATGGCATTTTTTGGATTTTATAAGTCTGACCGTAGTCAGACCGAAGTTGTTTTACCACCTTAAAGGTCCCATGGCATGAAATTTTCATTTTATGAGTTTTTTTCAACATTAATATGAGTTCCCCTAGCCTGAATATTGTCCCCAAGTGGCTAGAAATTTTGATGGGTGTAAACCGAGTTCTGGCTGTCTCTCTCTGCCTTTGAGAAAATGACAGCCCAGACGAGCTGATCTTGAATTTTCCTGTTATGATGTCATAACAGGAACGGTAACCTCCCTTTCCTCCGCCCAGAGAATTTGGCACGCCCATGCGAGTGCCATATTTGTTTGTCCTCGAGAGATCATGGCTTGTGAACGAGTGAATGCTGGCAGTTTCTCAGTGTTTGGATGTACAAATGGAAACAGAAGTCTTTTTTCAGTTCCTTCTGATCTGTGATCAGTGATTTCTGATGTGTAGCTAATTATTCAAGTTCACACAGAACTTTATTATTCGTTCTGCGGCTTCTCTCTCCCCTGACAGAACGGTGTTTTCGTGTTTTCTATCTTGTGAGTCAGTGTTTTTGTACGTCCTCGTCGCGTCTATCTGTTCTTAAATGTGCATACAGTCGTGAGTTTCTGCTCAACATCGGCAAAGCCACATCTTTAGAGATAAACCTCACGCACGCCGAGGCTCGGTCTGACCGGTCGGCCTTCAACATCCCCGACCCCCAGTACTGCATCTGGCCCACAGCGGAGGCACCAAACGCGGCGCGAGATTAAGCAGAAGGGGGGTAAGTGTGAGCGTATCCGGCTAGGCTAGCCAGCTATTCCCACAATAAACTGGATTACATTCGATTACTGCTGTTGTGTCTTTGTTTGCGCTGTGTACTCAATGACGCTTTTCATATGATAGGAAAATATCTCAAATTAATGCTATAATCAACACTTATTCATAACTCGTTCATCTGCTGTAATGGTTCATTACATGTGTAACAAAGTTGGTAATAATGATGAAGACGGACTCGGCGTGACTGGGACTTATGTTTATTCAAAACTCTCAGATACAAACAAAATAAACTCACAGCGCTGACAGTGCTCTCACAACTCAGTAGTAACTATAAATAACTTTGTTAGCAATCGCTCCGTTTCTGGTCTGTGATGTCCAGTTCGCGAACGAATCTTTTTTATTTAGTGAACCGCTCGAACCAGTTCACCAAATCGGACTGAATCGTTCTAAACGGTTCACGTCTCCAGTCAGAGCTGATCCATCATTTACTAAAGTTACTAACTTTCTGACATGAGTGACAGCCCCTCTGACTAGAAATAAACGAATAACCTGAAGTATATGCTAGTAACTACAACAGTTCACTGAACTGAGACGTGCTGAGAGAACTGATGAGAACTGGCAGCAGCCCTGTGCCTTGTAGACCTCATTAAAACACGCCCCCTCCGCTCATTTCAAATGCAAAGATGTCATCCAATCACAACAGTGGGCTTTTACTGAAGTCTCACAGCAGACACGCCCCTTGAAACAGGGCATTCAGCCAGAGGGCAAACATCAGTATAGAAAAAATGCCTTTTATTTCTAAATTATGACATTTTATGATGTAAAAATCATACTAACAATATAAGTACACCTCAGAAAACATTATAAAATAATAGAAAAATGCCATGCCATGGGACCTTTTAAAGGGATAGTTCACCCAAAAACAAAATGTTTATGTTTTTCTGCTTACCCCCAGGGCATCCAAGATGTAGGTGTCTTTGTTTCTTCAGTAGAACACAAATTAAGATTTTTAACTCCAACCGTTGCCGTCTGTCAGTCTTATAATGCATGTCAATGGGGATATTTTAGCATTTGAGAGAAATGAGAGTAAAAACACACAGACATATGAATCCTTATTAAACCATGCGGCTCGTGGCGACACATTGATGTCTTACGACACGAAACGATCGGTTTCTGCGAGAAACCAAACAGTATTTATGTTATGTTTTTACCTCTTATCAGACGAATGTCATCTAGTATTCCCAGCGCCATAACTTCCGGCGAATAAGGTCAAAATACTGGCGTGATCAAAGATATATATACACGTAGATGTCTCATTCGACCGATCCGCGCAGGCACTAATGAGGAATCTCATTAGTATATATCTATGTATATATCTATGATTGCACCAGTATTTTGACCTTATTCGCCGAAAGTGATGGCGTGGGGACGGCTGATGCAGAGCCATAGGAAAAAAATTAAATACATTTTTAAATATGGATATTTCTCTTGCACAAACGCATCGATTGGCTTCAGAAGACCTTTATTAACACCCCGGAGCCGCGTGGAGCAAGTTATTTGACGGACAGATGCATTTTTTATGGACTTCAAAAACAGAGCAACTATTACTGCTATTATAAAGCTTGGAATAGCCTGAACATTTTCAATATAACTCAGATTTTATTCGTCTGAAAGAAGAATGTCATACACACCTCGGATGACTTGAGGGTGAGTAAATCATGGGCTAATTTTCATTTTTGGGTGAACTATCGCTTTAAGCCTTGTTTATACTTTCGTCTGGCTCCGCAGCGCGAGCCTCCGCTGACAGTGTGCGCACCTCGTCCGTTTGGGGACGTGTTTATACTCGACGCGCTCGCCGTTGTGCTATTCTTTGAAACGACATGGAGCGGTATTCTGCATCAGTGCCTTATGACAAAGCATCTAAACGGTACAAAGAAATAATGGAGGCACTGCACCTTAATGTTAAGAGATCATTGTTAAGTGTTCATTGTGATTTTAGACTTTTGTTTACATTTTAATAATTTGAGTGTTTTCCATAGTTGTGTTGACATTTCTGCCTTTATAACTGAGGGGATTATAATCAGAGGAAAGTGAAGTGTTTAAATGTAAAATATTTTTCTCCTGGTCCTTATTTTAAATAGGTCAAATAAATATCAATAATTATCGATATCGACCGATATGAAACACTTATATTGTGATACAGTTTTCAGCCATATCGCCCAGCCCTATTGTGAAGACTCAGGATCTATTGGAGAGAACGTAGGCAACGCAGAAATTCATACAAAACGTAAAAAACACTCGTTTTTAATCCATTATGCATGCATCTCTCACGTACTGTTTGAAGCGGAAAAGAGGAAAATGTCTATCAACGCATGCTGCCATGAATAATTAAGCGCGTGCTGTCATGAATTAAGCAACGTGTCTTCTCATAGGATAAAGACACGCAGTCTCATGAATAATTATGAGACAGCGATGAGTCTTCGCCGTACTATAGAGCCCTGCATGGGCCTCAAAACTAGGCCCTAGCCCGGCCCTGGCCCGAGACGCTGAGGCCCTTGCCCAGCCCTGGCCCGAGACGCTGAGGCCCTTGCCCAGCCCTGGCCCGAGACGCTGAGGCCCTAGCCCGGCCCTGGCCCGAGACGCTGAGGCCCTGGCCCGAGACACTGAGGCCCTGACCCGGCCCTGGCCCGAGACGCTGAGGCCCTGACCCGGCCCTGGCCCGAGACGCTGAGGCCCTGACCCGGCCCTGGCCCGAGACGCTGAGGCCCTAGCCCAGCCCTGGCCCGAGACGCTGAGGCCCTAGCCCGGCCCTGGCCTGAGGCCCTAGCCCGTCCCTGGCCCGAGACGCTGAGGACCTAGCCCGTCCCTGGCCCGAGACGCTGAGGACCTAGCCCGGCCCTGGCCCGAGACGCTGAGGCCCTAGCCCGTCCCTGGCCCGAGACGCTGAGGCCCTAGCCCGGCCCTGGCCCGAGACGCTGAGGCCCTAGCCCGGCCCTGGTCCGAGACGCTGAGGCCCCTAGCCCGGCCCTGGCCCGAGACGCTGAGGCCCCTAGCCCAGCCCTGGCCCGAGACGCTGAGGCCCCTAGCCCGGCCCTGGCCCGAGACGCTGAGGCCCTAGCCCGGCCCTGGCCCGAGACGCTCAGGCCCTAGCCCGGCCCTGGCCCGAGACGCTGAGGCCCTAGCCCGGCCCTGGCCCGAGACGCTCAGGCCCTAGCCCGGCCCTGGCCCAAGACGCTGAGGCCCTAGCCCGGCCCTGGCCCGAGACGCTGAGGCCCCTAGCCCGGCCCTGGCCCTGGCCCGAGACGCTGAGGCCCCTAGCCCGGCCCTGGCCCGAGACGCTGAGGCCCTAGCCCGGCCCTGGCCCGAGACGCTGAGGCCCTAGCCCGGCCCTGGCCCGAGACGCTCAGGCCCTAGCCCGGCCCTGGCCCGAGACGCTGAGGCCCTAGCCTGGCCCTGGCCCGAGACGCTGAGGACCTAGCCCGGCCCTGGCCCGAGACACTGAGGCCCTAGCCAGGCCCTGGCCCGAGACGCTCAGGCCCTTGCCCGGCCCTGGCCCAAGACGCTGAGGCCCTAGCATGGCCAGTGTCTCGACAGCTCATCAAAATTATCGGCCCGAGTTCGACTGGAGCCCGTGTTTTTTTTTTTATCCTCCCTATTACACATTAGTTGCAGCCATTAAAATAGTTCAGTTTTGTTTTTAATGTCAAAGTAGTTATATTTTGTTTTGTTTCTTTATTAAGTTAATTTAGAAAAATGTTTGAAGCAGTTTTTTGTTTGTTAAATTAAAGTTTTTGCTTTTTAAAGTAATGACCAAGCGGCCAGCGGCCGACAGTGAGTTAACCCAATGCTTTAGCCTCTAAAATCAACACTTGACTTGTCTTATAAAATCCATATAAAACACTTAAAGCATCGTTTAGCCTCTATCACCACCATCACAGTAAAAAGGCATTTTTGACAAGATGAGGCAGGCAGATCGCAACAGCGCGCACAAACGAAACGGGCTACACAATCTAAACAAATTTTTTTAAAAAAACATGCAGGTTGTCTTACCTTACACCTCTCCGCAAAATGAATATAAATCCGATCTTCAATTCCCGCACTATATGCACATTTAACGGAGTTCATGTCAACGAAAGCAACAGATATGAGCATTTTATTCATCAGCTCATTTCAACATCAAAGGCCGCATTATGAGAACGAGCGACCTAAACACTGGTAAGAGCCTTTAGTCTCATTAGTTTTAATGAAGATGGTTGTGTTTTTGAGCATCTAAGACTTAGCTTATTTTCAGTTTCACTTGTGGCAGTTTGGCTTGCTTTACTCATTTGCGGCGATGCGTGTTGCATAGCGCCGTCCTCTAAACACTGTGCGAGTCAGTCTTGACAGTTGCTGAAAACTAACAGATGGTAACATTGATGTTCAACACACACACTTCTGTTAAAATCCTCAGAAAATTTGGTTTAGGGTTTCATGACCCTTTAAAGGGATAGTTCACCCTAAAATGAAATTTAGCCCATGATTTACTCACCCTCAAGTCATCCTAGGTGTATATGATATTCTTCTTTCAGACGAATACAATCAGAGTTATATAAAAAAATGTCCTGGCTCTTCCAAACTTTATAATTGGTGAATGGCCAAAAAGTTCATCCCTACATCATAAAAGTACTCCACATGGCTCTGGGGGTTAAAGCTGCACTATGTAAGTTTTCCATCTGCTAGAGGTCATCTATTCAAAACAAAAGTGTAGTTTGATGACGCCATTTTGAGCGCAGAATCTTGGGACATGTGGCGCTTCTGCAGAATAAAACCGGAAACTAACGTGGATATGATGTCATCGACAGGCCACGCCCTCACACGTCCTGGTTCCTCGGCTAAAATAGCATCTCACTATTTACAAATAGTTGGAAACATTTGGGATATTGTAAGTACTCAACTAAACAAAATATATAACACTGGCCTAGTGGTTTCTGGATATTTTACTCCAAATATGTTACACAGTGCAGCTTTAATAAAGGCATTCTGAAGCGAAATCAATGGGTTTGTGTAAGAAAAATATACATATTTATTTATAAAGTATAATCACTGGCTTTCGGTAAGTCGAGTTGTGTGACCTCTGACCCCATGTATGACATATGATGTAGCATAAGCTTAGGTGAGAATAGACGACTCTCGTGAAAACCTTGTAACTCTCTCTTCATAAACTTTAGTTTATTATGTTTTAAATATGGATATTTTCTTACCCTTCAGAAAGAAAGAAGCTCTTCTGCTCACCAAAGCTGCATTTATTTGATCAAAAATACAGAAAAATCTGTAATATTGTGAAATATTATTCCAATGTAAATCAGCTGTTCTTAATGTGAATATACAGTAAAGTGTAATTTATTCCTGTGATCAAAGCTGCATTTATCATCATTACTCCAGTCTTCAGTGTCACATGATCCTTCACTAATCATTCTCATATATTTGATACTCAGTTATTATCAATTTTGAAAACAGCTGTGCTGCTTCATATTTCTTTGGAACCTGTGATACTTTTTTCTGGATTCATTGATGAATGAAAAACTTAAAAAGAACAGCTTTTTATTCAAAATAGATTTATAAAGAATAATTATTGACCCCAAACTTTTGAAAGCTAGTGTATGATGTTAGAAAATGTTCCTATTTTAAATAAATGTGGTTCTTTATTAAACTTTTTATTCATCAATGAATCCTGAATTAAAAGTATCACAAGTTTTTAAAAAGAATATATGAAGCGGCACATTTTTTTCCAACACTGATCCAGTTAGACTCCAGTCTGACTTCAGTCTGACTTCAGTCTGACTCCAGTTTGACTCCAGTTAGACTCCAGTCTGACTTCAGTCTGACTCCAGTTTGACTTCAGTTAGACTCCAGTGTGACTCCAGTGTGACTCCAGTGTGACTCCAGTGTGACTCCAGTGAGACTCCAGTTTGACTCCAGTCTGACTCCAGTCTGACTCCAGTCTGACTCCAGTTTGACTCCAGTAAGACGCCAGTCAGACTCCAGTCTGACTCCAGTCAGACTCCAGTCAGACTCCAGTCTGACTCCGACTCCAGTCTGACTCCAGTTAGACTCCAGTTAAACTCCAGTCTGACTCCAGTAAGACTCCAGTTAGACTCCAGTCTGACTCCAGTAAGACTCCAGTTAGACTCCAGTCTGACTCCAGTCTGACTCCAGTTTGACTCCAGTAAGACGCCAGTCAGACTCCAGTCTGACTCCAGTCAGACTCCAGTCTGACTCCAGTCAGACTCCAGTCTGACTCCAGTCAGACTCCAGTCTGACTCCAGTCAGACTCCAGTCTGACTCCAGTTAGACTCCAGTTAAACTCCAGTCTGACTCCAGTAAGACTCCAGTTAGACTCCAGTCTGACTCCAGTAAGACTCCAGTTAGACTCCAGTCTGACTCCAGTTAGACTCCAGTTAGAGTCCAGTTTGACTACAATTTGACTCCAGTCTGACTCCAGTTAGACTCCAGTTTGACTCCAGTAAGACTCCAGTTTCACTCCAGTTAGACTCCAGTTTCACTCCATTTTGACTCCAGTTAAACTCCAGTTTCACTCCCGTTAGACTCCAGTTAGACTCCAGTTAGACTCCAGTGTAATGGAGACAGTTTGGGATGTATTAAACTGATCAAAAATGACATTTATAATGTTACAAAAGATTCTATTTGAAATAAATGCTGTTCTTCATCAAAGAAAAATATATCAGTTTCCACACAAAAAACAACACAACTGTTTTCAACACTGATAATAATCATAAATGTTTGTTAAGCATCAAATCATCATATGAGAATGATTAGTGAAGGATCATGTGACACTGAAGACTGGAGTAATGATGATAAATTCAGCTTTGATCACATGAATAAATTACACTTTACTATATATATTCACATAGAGAACAGCTGATTTACATTATAATAATATTTCACAGTTTTTCCTGTATTTTTGATCAAATAAATGCAGCTTTGGTGAACAGAAGAGACTTCTTTCAAAAACATTAAAAACAGTCATGTGTCCAAACTTGCTATATATTTGGGTGAACTATCCCTAGAGCTATAGTGAATGAGATTGCACTGATGTCAGATCAGTAATCATCACCAAAATGACTTTCTAACACACACCGGGACGATTATCATGTGTGTTTATCGCCGATGTTTAACGCCTCGTGACTAAACAAAGGGCGCCAATGTGAGTGTGCACACCGACACGCAAAACGGCAGACGAAAAGCGTCATTTGTAAAAAATCCTTGGATTCGTTTGTTTTTTTGCCGCGACGCGTTAAAAACTGTCCGACCGATTAGATTGCCGCTTTTGTTCACATGCCTGGAGCTGCTGAAGTGACAGTAAAACACCACTTGGTGGCACTCAAGCACAAAACGGTCTTGCCGAGCACACATTGATACGACGAAGAAGTAGCAAGTAGACAAAGAAGAAGATGAGCTGCTAATGCTGCTTGCCAGTTAGCAAAAGTGTGTGAATGGTTTTGGCAAGCACGTAATTACTGTCTCTCTTCTTCTTCTGTGTGACAAGCGAGTGTCACAAAGACGCGCGATAAGCGCACGCGATAATGTGCACAGGCCTTTATGCTATTTGCTTTCTTAAAGTCAGCATGAAATGGAAGATACGCTGGTCTTTTCTTCCCTATTGTGACGTACAAGTGAAACGCTTCTCAAACAAGAACAAATGTAGGGCGGGGCTTGATTTTGATTGATTGGATGGTTGTGGTTTGCTATTGGCTGATCTCATGTGAGTGACAGGTGGCCCCACCCTCATCATCAGAGAAGAGCAGAGGGGAAGTTATTCTGATTCAAGATTACCAGGGAAAAATAATAATGTGCACAGAAAAATAATTTATAATAAACACTGCAATATTCCATTAAAGTAATTAAACATTTGAAATGCATGGATGAATCATTCGCAATAAGACTGATAACATGCATTATGAAAATGAATGTTCATTTTTGATGTGCGTGTGTGTGTGTGTGTTTGTTCAGTCAGACTGTCCGATTTCCAGCAGCCTGACAGTGATGAGGAGACAGATGAAGAGGCCATCAGCAGGGTGATGAAAAAGGTCTGGCACATTTATTAAAGTCCCACACGAGACGTTCTGTTTAAGACATGAGAAACATCAGTGGAACATTTGTGACTCTTTAAGCCATTGCTGAAATTAAAACTATGACGATTTTAGACACACTGAAAAAAATAGTACAATAATTTTGGACCCACTTTATATCAGGTGGCCTTAACCACTATGTACTAACATATTAATTAATCATTTGATACATTACAATTATTGTGTTCATACATGTTTTTACATTGTACTTACATTTTTTTAAATACCTGCATGTAATTACATCTGTAATTAATTTCTGTAGTTACATTTGTAATTACACAGTTGACCCTTCCCTTACACCTAACCCTACCCTTAAACTTACCCTTACCACCACACCTGTCCATATCTCTACCCTTAAACTTACCCATACCACCACACCTGTCCCTAACCCTACCCTTAAACTTACCCTTACCACAACACCTGTCCATAACTCTACCCTTAAACTTACCCATACCACCACACCTGTCCCTAACCCTACCCTTAAACTTACCCTTACCACCACACCTGTCCATAACTCTACCCTTAAACTTACCCATACCACCACACCTGTCCCTAACTCTACCCTTAAACTTACCCATACCACCACACCTGTCCCTAACCCTACCCTTAAACTTACCCATACCACCACACCTGTCCCTAACCCTACCCTTAAACTTACCCATACCACCACACCTGTCCCTAACCCTACCCTTAAACTTACCCATACCACCACACCTGTCCCTAACCCTACCCTTAAACTGATCCATACCACCACACCTGTCCCTAACCCTACCCTTAAACTTACCCATACCACCACACCTGTCCCTAACCCTACCCTTAAACTTACCCATACCACCACACCTGTCCCTAACCCTACCCTTAAACTTACCCATACCACCACACCTGTCCCTAACCCTACCCTTAAACTTACCCATATCACCACACCTGTCCCTAACCCTACCCTTAAACTGATCCATACCACCACACCTGTCCCTAACCCTACCCTTAAACTTACCCATACCACCACACCTGTCCCTAACCCTACCCTTAAACTTACCCATACCACCACACCTGTCCCTAACCCTACCCTTAAACTTACCCATACACCCACACCTGTTCCTAACCCTACCCTTAAACTTACCCATACCACCACACCTGTCCCTAACCCTACACTTAAACTTACCCATACCACCACACCTGTCCCTAACCCTACCCTTAAACTGATCCATACCACCACACCTGTCCCTAACCCTACCCTTAAACTTACCCATACCACCACACCTGTCCCTAACCCTACCCTTAAACTGACCCTTACCACCACACCTGTCCCTAACCCTACCCTTAAACTTACCCATACCACCACACCTGTTCCTAACCCTACCCTTAAACTTACCCATACCACCACACCTGTCCCTAACCCTACCCTTAAACTTACCCATACCACCACACCTGTCCCTAACCCTACCCTTAAACTGACCCATACCACCACACCTGTCCCTAACCCTACCCTTAAACTGATCCATACCACCACACCTGTCCCTAACCCTACCCTTAAACTTACCCACACCACCACACCTGTCTCTAACTCTACCCTTAAACTGATCCATACCACCACACCTGTCCCTAACCCTACCCTTAAACTTACCCATACCACCACACCTCTCCCTAACCCTACCCTTACACTTACCCACACCACCACACCTCTCCCTAACCCTACCCTTAAACTTACCCATACCACCACACCTGTCCCTAACCCTACCCTTAAACTTACCCTTACCACCACACCTGTCCCTAACCCTACCCTTAAACTTACCCTTACCAGCACACCTGTCCCTAACCCTACCCTTAAACTTACCCATACCACCACACCTGTCCCTAACCCTACCCTTAAACTTACCCTTACCACCACACCTGTCCCTAACCCTACCCTTAAACTGATCCATACCACCACACCTGTCCCTAACCCTACCCTTAAACTTACCCTTACCACCACACCTGTCCCTAACCC
Source organism: Romanogobio albipinnatus (assembly GCA_023566225.1). Classification (NCBI taxonomy): domain Eukaryota; kingdom Metazoa; phylum Chordata; class Actinopteri; order Cypriniformes; family Gobionidae; genus Romanogobio; species Romanogobio albipinnatus. The sequence continues at coordinate 52,481,652 of CM042249.1, forward strand.
TACCCTTAAACTTACCCTTACCAGCACACCTGTCCCTAACCCTACCCTTAAACTTACCCTTACCACCACACCTGTCCCTAACCCTACCCTTAAACTTACCCTTACCACCACACCTGTCCCTAACCCTACCCTTAAACTGACCCTTACCACCACACCTGTCCCTAACCCTACCCTTAAACTTACCCATACCACCACACCTGTCCCTAACCCTACCCTTAAACTTACCCATACCACCACACCTGTCCCTAACCCTACCCTTAAACTTACCCTTACCAGCACACCTGTCCCTAACCCTACCCTTAAACTTACCCATACCACCACACCTGTCCCTAACCCTACCCTTACACTTACCCATACCACCACACCTGTCCCTAACCCTACCCTTAAACTTACCCATACCACCACACCTGTCCCTAACCCTACCCTTACACTTACCCATACCACCACACCTCTCCCTAACCCTACCCTTAAACTTACCCATACCACCACACCTGTCCCTAACCCTACCCTTAAACTTACCCTTACCACCACACCTGTCCCTAACCCTACCCTTAAACTTACCCTTACCAGCACACCTGTCCCTAACCCTACCCTTAAACTTACCCATACCACCACACCTGTCCCTAACCCTACCCTTAAACTTACCCTTACCACCACACCTGTCCCTAACCCTACCCTTAAACTGATCCATACCACCACACCTGTCCCTAACCCTACCCTTAAACTTACCCTTACCACCACACCTGTCCCTAACCCTACCCTTAAACTTACCCTTACCAGCACACCTGTCCCTAACCCTACCCTTAAACTTACCCTTACCACCACACCTGTCCCTAACCCTACCCTTAAACTGATCCATACCACCACACCTGTCCCTAACCCTACCCTTAAACTTACCCTTACCACCACACCTGTCCCTAACCCTACCCTTAAACTGACCCTTACCACCACACCTGTCCCTAACCCTACCCTTAAACTTACCCATACCACCACACCTGTTCCTAACCCTACCCTTAAACTTACCCATACCACCACACCTGTCCCTAACCCTACCCTTAAACTTACCCATTCCACCACACCTGTTCCTAACCCTACCCTTAAACTGACCCATACCACCACACCTGTCCCTAACCCTACCCTTAAACTTACCCATACCACCACACCTGTCCCTAACCCTACCCTTAAACTGACCCTTACCACCACACCTGTCCCTAACCCTACCCTTAAACTTACCCATACCACCACACCTGTTCCTAACCCTACCCTTAAACTGACCCATACCACCACACCTGTCCCTAACCCTACCCTTAAACTGATCCATACCACCACACCTGTCCCTAACCCTACCCTTAAACTGACCCATACCACCACACCTGTCCCTAACCCTACCCTTAAACTTACCCTTACCAGCACACCTGTCCCTAACCCTACCCTTAAACTTACCCTTACCACCACACCTGTCCCTAACCCTACCCTTAAACTGATCCATACCACCACACCTGTCCCTAACCCTACCCTTAAACTTACCCTTACCACCACACCTGTCCCTAACCCTACCCTTAAACTGACCCTTACCACCACACCTGTCCCTAACCCTACCCTTAAACTTACCCATACCACCACACCTGTTCCTAACCCTACCCTTAAACTTACCCATACCACCACACCTGTCCCTAACCCTACCCTTAAACTTACCCATACCACCACACCTGTTCCTAACCCTACCCTTAAACTGACCCATACCACCACACCTGTCCCTAACCCTACCCTTAAACTTACCCATACCACCACACCTGTCCCTAACCCTACCCTTAAACTGACCCTTACCACCACACCTGTCCCTAACCCTACCCTTAAACTTACCCATACCACCACACCTGTCCCTAACCCTACCCTTAAACTGACCCTTACCACCACACCTGTCCCTAACCCTACCCTTAAACTTACCCATACCACCACACCTGTTCCTAACCCTACCCTTAAACTGACCCATACCACCACACCTGTCCCTAACCCTACCCTTAAACTGATCCACACCACCACACCTGTCTCTAACTCTACCCTTAAACTGATCCATACCACCACACCTGTCCCTAACCCTACCCTTAAACTTACCCATACCAGCACACCTCTCCCTAACCCTACCCTTACACTTACCCACACCACCACACCTCTCCCTAACCCTACCCTTAAACTTACCCATACCACCACACCTGTCCCTAACCCTACCCTTAAACTTACCCATACCACCACACCTGTCCCTAACCCTACCCTTAAACTTACCCTTACCAGCACACCTGTCCCTAACCCTACCCTTAAACTTACCCATACCACCACACCTGTCCCTAACCCTACCCTTAAACTTACCCTTACCACCACACCTGTCCCTAACCCTACCCTTAAACTTACCCATACCACCACACCTGTCCCTAACCCTACCCTTAAACTGATCCATACCAGCACACCTGTCCCTAACCCTACCCTTAAACTTACCCTTACCACCACACCTGTCCCTAACCCTACCCTTAAACTGATCCATACCACCACACCTGTCCCTAACCCTACCCTTAAACTTACCCTTACCAGCACACCTGTCCCTAACCCTACCCTTAAACTTACCCTTACCAGCACACCTGTCCCTAACCCTACCCTTAAACTTACCCATACCACCACACCTGTCCCTAACCCTACCCTTAAACTTACCCATACCACCACACCTGTCCCTAACCCTACCCTTAAACTTACCCTTACCACCACACCTGTCCCTAACCCTACCCTTAAACTTACCCATACCACCACACCTGTCCCTAACCCTACCCTTAAACTGATCCATACCACCACACCTGTCCCTAACCCTACCCTTAAACTTACCCTTACCAGCACACCTGTCCCTAACCCTACCCTTAAACTTACCCATACCACCACACCTGTCCCTAACCCTACCCTTAAACTTACCCTTACCAGCACACCTGTCCCTTACCCTACCCTTAAACTTACCCATACCACCACACCTGTCCCTAACCCTACCCTTAAACTTACCCTTACCACCACACCTGTCCCTAACCCTACCCTTAAACTTACCCATACCACCACACCTGTCCCTAACCCTACCCTTAAACTGACCCTTACCACCACACCTGTCCCTAACCCTACCCTTAAACTTACCCATACCACCACACCTGTCCCTAACTTTACCCTTAAACTTACCCATACCACCACACCTGTCCCTAACCCTACCCTTAAACTTACCCACACCACCACACCTGTCCCTAACCCTACCCTTAAACTTACCCATACCACCACACCTGTCCCTAACCCTACCCTTAAACTGATCCATACCACCACACCTGTCCCTAACCCTACCCTTAAACTTACCCTTACCACCACACCTGTCCCTAACCCTACCCTTAAACTTACCCATACCAGCACACCTGTCCCTAACCCTACCCTTAAACTTACCCATACCACCACACCTGTCCCTAACCCTACCCTTAAACTTACCCATACCACCACACCTGTCCCTAACCCTACCCATATCCCCCTCAATATCAGCAAAGGTGTTTTGCAATACAATATGAACACAGTAAGTACATTGTACTTATTTTTTGATCTAAGTACATAGTAATTAAGGCCACTTAATATAAAGTGGGGCCATAATTTTTATTATAATTTTAATATTCTGTGGAAAATGTGTCTAATGTACAACTTAAGTGTGGTGTAAACTATTAAAAGCATTTCTACTCATTTAAATAAAGCTGAAATAAAATAAAGCATAAATATTAGTCAAAAAACTAAATGAAAGTTAGAAATGTTGCCTTGGATCTAAAATGATCTGGAAATAAATAAATAACTAAAACTGAAATAAAATTAAATTTAACCTAAATATCAATATTTTTAATAATAATAATAAAGTGACAAAAGCACATGATGAAATGACTTAAAATTAAACAAGTGAAAATTATGACCTAAAAGTAATATATGACTTTTTGTTATAATTGTGGCTTAGTATCTCTAAATTGTGACTTTTTACAACATAAGTATTTTTGACATAATTACATTTAAACCTAAATCGCAATTTAAAATAATAATAATAATACAATTATGACTTTGAATGTCATGAGATAAATCAAAAGCCAAAATTATGACTTAAGGCATAATTATGAGCTAAAAAAATCATGACTTAAAAAAACCTAAAGAAATTAATAAGTCATAAAAATGACCTAGAACTTAGAATCTTATAATTGCGATTTTTTATGACTAATTATTTTTGACATAATTATGATTTACCAAAGCATGATTTTTCTTTTCTATTATGAATTATGACATACAAGTCATAATTATTGGATAGAAAGGCAAAATTCTGAAATCCAGAGATATGATTATGAGACATAATTATGAGAAAAAATGATGACCTAAAAGACATTATTATAGCATAATTCAAAAAGTCATAATTATGACTTGGACTTTTATCATTTTGATTTTTATTATGATTTACCAAAGCATGATTTGTCCCCTCACCTTTATGACATACCAGTCATAATTATGAGATAAAAAGCATAATTATAAAATAATTATGAAAATTATGACCTAAAAGTAATATATGACTTTTTGTTATAATTATGGCTTAGTATCTCAAAATTGTGACTTTTTACAACATAAATATTTTTGACATAATTACATTTAAACCTAAATAGCAATTAATAATAATAATAATAATAATAATAATAATAATAATAATAATCATAAAATGGCAAACGCACATAATGAAATGACTAAAAATTAAACTAAATTTAACTTAAAAACAAAAAATAGCTAAAAATAAAATAAAATAAATTGAACCTAAATAGCAATATTAAAAATAATAATAATAAAATGACAAAAGCACATGATGAAATGACAAAAAATTAAACAAAAAAATATCAAATTAAAAGCTAATTCAAAATATTAATAAAACTAAAATAATAACACTGTGTACATCAGCCAAGTGTGGCATGTCCCATAATAACCACCAGAGGCCAGTGTTCAGAGCTGATCTGAAGACGTGTGTGTGTGTGTGTGTCAGTTATCAGAGGAGGCGGCTCTAGACGAGGCCAGCGGCTTCAACATCCCTCCAGAGCTCAGCGGCCCCATGAACAGAGAGGACGGATCCGGCAGGAAACCGGTACTAACCCCACACACCACATGTTCATCTAGGGCTCACACTTGTATTGCTTGCGGTCAGAACAGACCAGAAACCATAATCATATAATATTTGTATTTTTATGATATTTAAAGTGCCCCGTTATGCTATTTTAAAGGTTCCTAATGTTGTTTTGGAGTCTGAAACGTGCATTAATGTGTTGAAGGTCTCCTCTCAGCGGTCTAAATCCCGTCTGCCAGCTGCTGCCTCTCAGATCCAGCGCTGTAATGATGAGGACAGTGATGAGGACGATGAGGAAGAGCTGCCGTGGTGCTGCATCTGTAACCGGGACGCCACCATCCGCTGCCACACGTGTGAGCGGGATCTGTACTGCGCCCGCTGCTTCAGGCACGTTCAGGATATATTTCATTAAGGGGTTCACCTTCTTTACCCACTACAGTATGGAAGCCCATTTCTGCCACACAAGAAAAACGCTCAATTATGAGTTAAAAAAGATCTAAATTATGAAATGCTCATTATCATTTAAAGTCAAAATTATGATAAAAAGTCATAATAACAAGATAAATTGTCATAGTTATGGGATAAAAAGTCAAAATTATGACCTGAAAAGTCGTCATTATGAAATCAAAAGTCAAAATTATGATCTGAAAAGTCGCCATTATGAAATCAAAAGTCAAAATTATGATCTGAAAAGTCGCCATTATGAAATCAAAAGTCAAAATTATGATCTGAAAAGTCGTCATTATGAAATCAAAAGTCAAAATTATGACCTGAAAAGTCTTAATAATGAAATCAAGTCAAAATTATGACCTGAAAAGTCGTCATTATGAAATCAAAAGTCTAAATTATGACCTGAAAAGTCTTAATTATGAAATCAAAAGTCTTAATTATGACCTGAAAAGTCGTCATTATGAAATCAAAAGTCAAAATTATGACCTGAAAAGTCTTAATTATGAAATCAAAAGTCAAAATTATGACCTGAAAAGTCTTAATAATGAAATCAAGTCAAAATTATGACCTGAAAAGTCGTCATTATGAAATCAAAAGTCAAAATTATGACCTGAAAAGTCGTCATTATGAAATCAAAAGTCAAAATTATGACCTGAAAAGTCTTAATTATGAAATCAAAAGTCAAAATTATGACCTGAAAAGTCTTAATAATGAAATCAAGTCAAAATTATGACCTGAAAAGTCGTCATTATGAAATCAAAAGTCAAAATTATGACCTGAAAAGTCGTCATTATGAAATCAAAAGTCAAAAGTTTGACCTGAAAAGTCTTAATTATGAAATCAAAAGTCAAAATTATGACCTGAAAAGTCATCATGAAATCAAAAGTCTAAATTATGACCTGAAAAGTCTTAATTATGAAATCAAAAGTCAAAATTATGACCTGAAAAGTCGTCATTATGAAGTCAAAATTTTGACCTGAAAAGTCTTAAATATGAAATCAAAAGTCAAAATTATGACCTGAAAAGTCATCATTATGAAATCAAAAGTCAAAAGTTTGACCTGAAAAGTCTTAATTATGAAATCAAAAGTCAAAAGTTTGACCTGAAAAGTCTTAATTATGAAATCAAAAGTCAAAATTATGACCTGAAAAGTCATCATGAAATCAAAAGTCTAAATTATGACCTGAAAAGTCTTAATTATGAAATCAAAAGTCAAAATTATGACCTGAAAAGTCTTAATTATGAAATCAAAAGTCAAAATTATGACCTGAAAAGTCATCATGAAATCAAGTCAAAATTATGACCTGAAAAGTCTTAATAATGAAATCAAGTCAAAATTATGACCTGAAAAGTCTTAATAATGAAATCAAGTCAAAATTATGACCTGAAAAGTCGTCATTATGAAATCAAAAGTCAAAATTATGACCTGAAAAAGTCGTCATTATGAAATCAAAAGTCAAAAGTTTGACCTGAAAAGTCTTAATTATGAAATCAAAAGTCAAAATTATGACCTCAAAAGTCATCTTGAAATCAAAAGTCTAAATTATGACCTGAAAAGTCTTAATTATGAAATCAAAAGTCAAAATTATGACCTGAAAAGTCTTAATTATGAAATCAAAAGTCAAAATTTTGACCTGAAAAGTCTTAATTATGAAATCAAAAGTCAAAATTATGACCTGAAAAGTCATCATTATGAAATCAAAAGTCAAAAGTTTGACCTGAAAAGTCTTAATTATGAAATCAAAAGTCAAAAGTTTGACCTGAAAAGTCTTAATTATGAAATCAAAAGTCAAAATTATGACCTGAAAAGTCATCATGAAATCAAAAGTCTAAATTATGACCTGAAAAGTCTTAATTATGAAATCAAAAGTCAAAATTATGACCTGAAAAGTCTTAATTATGAAATCAAAAGTCTAAATTATGACCTGAAGTCATCATGAAATCAAAAGTCTAAATTATGACCTGAAAAGTCATCATTATGAAATCAAAAGTCAAAATTATGACCTGAAAAGTCTTAATTATGAAATCAAAAGTCAAAATTTTGACCTGAAAAGTCTTAAATATGAAATCAAAAGTCAAAATTATGACCTGAAAAGTCATCATTATGAAATCAAAAGTCAAAAGTTTGACCTGAAAAGTCTTAATTATGAAATCAAAAGTCAAAAGTTTGACCTGAAAAGTCTTAATTATGAAATCAAAAGTCAAAATTATGACCTGAAAAGTCATCATGAAATCAAAAGTCTAAATTATGACCTGAAAAGTCTTAATTATGAAATCAAAAGTCAAAATTATGACCTGAAAAGTCTTAATTATGAAATCAAAAGTCAAAATTATGACCTGAAAAGTCATCATGAAATCAAAAGTCAAAATTATGACCTGAAAAGTCTTAATAATGAAATCAAGTCAAAATTATGACCTGAAAAGTCTTAATAATGAAATCAAGTCAAAATTATGACCTGAAAAGTCGTCATTATGAAATCAAAAGTCAAAATTATGACCTGAAAAAGTCGTCATTATGAAATCAAAAGTCAAAAGTTTGACCTGAAAAGTCTTAATTATGAAATCAAAAGTCAAAATTATGACCTGAAAAGTCATCTTGAAATCAAAAGTCTAAATTATGACCTGAAAAGTCTTAATTATGAAATCAAAAGTCAAAATTATGACCTGAAAAGTCTTAATTATGAAATCAAAAGTCAAAATTTTGACCTGAAAAGTCTTAATTATGAAATCAAAAGTCAAAATTATGACCTGAAAAGTCATCATTATGAAATCAAAAGTCAAAAGTTTGACCTGAAAAGTCTTAATTATGAAATCAAAAGTCAAAATTATGACCTGAAAAGTCATCATGAAATCAAAAGTCTAAATTATGACCTGAAAAGTCATCATTATGAAATCAAAAGTCAAAATTATGACCTGAAAAGTCTTAATTATGAAATCAAAAGTCAAAAGTTTGACCTGAAAAGTCTTAATTATGAAATCAAAAGTCAAAATTATGACCTGAAAAGTCTTAATTATGAAATCAAAAGTCAAAATTATGACCTGAAAAGTCTTAATTATGAAATCAAAAGTCAAAATTATGACCTGAAAAGTCTTAATAATGAAATCAAGTCAAAATTATGACCTGAAAAGTCGTCATTATGAAATCAAAAGTCAAAATTATGACCTGAAAAGTCGTCATTATGAAATCAAAAGTCAAAATTATGACCTGAAAAGTCTTAATTATGAAATCAAAAGTCAAAATTATGACCTGAAAAGTCATCATGAAATCAAAAGTCTAAATTATGACCTGAAAAGTCGTCATTATGAAATCAAAAGTCAAAATTATGACCTGAAAAGTCGTCATTATGAAATCAAAAGTCAAAATTATGACCTGAAAAGTCTTAATTATGAAATCAAAAGTCAAAATTATGACCTGAAAAGTCTTAATAATGAAATCAAGTCAAAATTATGACCTGAAAAGTCGTCATTATGAAATCAAAAGTCAAAATTATGACCTGAAAAGTCGTCATTATGAAATCAAAAGTCAAAAGTTTGACCTGAAAAGTCTTAATTATGAAATCAAAAGTCAAAATTATGACCTGAAAAGTCATCATGAAATCAAAAGTCTAAATTATGACCTGAAAAGTCTTAATTATGAAATCAAAAGTCAAAATTATGACCTGAAAAGTCGTCATTATGAAATCAAAAGTCAAAATTTTGACCTGAAAAGTCTTAAATATGAAATCAAAAGTCAAAATTATGACCTGAAAAGTCATCATTATGAAATCAAAAGTCAAAAGTTTGACCTGAAAAGTCTTAATTATGAAATCAAAAGTCAAAAGTTTGACCTGAAAAGTCTTAATTATGAAATCAAAAGTCAAAATTATGACCTGAAAAGTCATCATGAAATCAAAAGTCTAAATTATGACCTGAAAAGTCTTAATTATGAAATCAAAAGTCAAAATTATGACCTGAAAAGTCTTAATTATGAAATCAAAAGTCAAAATTATGACCTGAAAAGTCATCATGAAATCAAGTCAAAATTATGACCTGAAAAGTCTTAATAATGAAATCAAGTCAAAATTATGACCTGAAAAGTCTTAATAATGAAATCAAGTCAAAATTATGACCTGAAAAGTCGTCATTATGAAATCAAAAGTCAAAATTATGACCTGAAAAAGTCGTCATTATGAAATCAAAAGTCAAAAGTTTGACCTGAAAAGTCTTAATTATGAAATCAAAAGTCAAAATTATGACCTCAAAAGTCATCTTGAAATCAAAAGTCTAAATTATGACCTGAAAAGTCTTAATTATGAAATCAAAAGTCAAAATTATGACCTGAAAAGTCTTAATTATGAAATCAAAAGTCAAAATTTTGACCTGAAAAGTCTTAATTATGAAATCAAAAGTCAAAATTATGACCTGAAAAGTCATCATTATGAAATCAAAAGTCAAAAGTTTGACCTGAAAAGTCTTAATTATGAAATCAAAAGTCAAAAGTTTGACCTGAAAAGTCTTAATTATGAAATCAAAAGTCAAAATTATGACCTGAAAAGTCATCATGAAATCAAAAGTCTAAATTATGACCTGAAAAGTCTTAATTATGAAATCAAAAGTCAAAATTATGACCTGAAAAGTCTTAATTATGAAATCAAAAGTCTAAATTATGACCTGAAGTCATCATGAAATCAAAAGTCTAAATTATGACCTGAAAAGTCATCATTATGAAATCAAAAGTCAAAATTATGACCTGAAAAGTCTTAATTATGAAATCAAAAGTCAAAATTTTGACCTGAAAAGTCTTAAATATGAAATCAAAAGTCAAAATTATGACCTGAAAAGTCATCATTATGAAATCAAAAGTCAAAAGTTTGACCTGAAAAGTCTTAATTATGAAATCAAAAGTCAAAAGTTTGACCTGAAAAGTCTTAATTATGAAATCAAAAGTCAAAATTATGACCTGAAAAGTCATCATGAAATCAAAAGTCTAAATTATGACCTGAAAAGTCTTAATTATGAAATCAAAAGTCAAAATTATGACCTGAAAAGTCTTAATTATGAAATCAAAAGTCAAAATTATGACCTGAAAAGTCATCATGAAATCAAAAGTCAAAATTATGACCTGAAAAGTCTTAATAATGAAATCAAGTCAAAATTATGACCTGAAAAGTCTTAATAATGAAATCAAGTCAAAATTATGACCTGAAAAGTCGTCATTATGAAATCAAAAGTCAAAATTATGACCTGAAAAAGTCGTCATTATGAAATCAAAAGTCAAAAGTTTGACCTGAAAAGTCTTAATTATGAAATCAAAAGTCAAAATTATGACCTGAAAAGTCATCTTGAAATCAAAAGTCTAAATTATGACCTGAAAAGTCTTAATTATGAAATCAAAAGTCAAAATTATGACCTGAAAAGTCTTAATTATGAAATCAAAAGTCAAAATTTTGACCTGAAAAGTCTTAATTATGAAATCAAAAGTCAAAATTATGACCTGAAAAGTCATCATTATGAAATCAAAAGTCAAAAGTTTGACCTGAAAAGTCTTAATTATGAAATCAAAAGTCAAAATTATGACCTGAAAAGTCATCATGAAATCAAAAGTCTAAATTATGACCTGAAAAGTCATCATTATGAAATCAAAAGTCAAAATTATGACCTGAAAAGTCTTAATTATGAAATCAAAAGTCAAAAGTTTGACCTGAAAAGTCTTAATTATGAAATCAAAAGTCAAAATTATGACCTGAAAAGTCTTAATTATGAAATCAAAAGTCAAAATTATGACCTGAAAAGTCTTAATTATGAAATCAAAAGTCAAAATTATGACCTGAAAAGTCTTAATAATGAAATCAAGTCAAAATTATGACCTGAAAAGTCGTCATTATGAAATCAAAAGTCAAAATTATGACCTGAAAAGTCGTCATTATGAAATCAAAAGTCAAAATTATGACCTGAAAAGTCTTAATTATGAAATCAAAAGTCAAAATTATGACCTGAAAAGTCTTAATTATGAAATCAAAAGTCAAAATTTTGACCTGAAAAGTCTTAATTATGAAATCAAAAGTCAAAATTATGACCTGAAAAGTCTTAATTATGAAATCAAAAGTCAAAATTATGACCTAAAAATCCATATTTATAACATAAGCTGAAAAGTCTCAACACTTTTTGTCATAACCATGACTTTGAATCTTATGATCTGTCTTTTTATGTGAATTATTTTTCACATAATTATGATTTACCAAAGCCTTATTAGTGTCATCATAATAATGTCCAGATGTGATATTTTGAGTTGAACTTTCAGATGCTCAGGAATCATGGACTGGTTTTTCCATCAGATCTCGTCGAGCGTTTGTGCTTCATATTGACATACTGATCTTGCAATATTAATCTTTGCCATATTTTCCTTTCATTCTGCCACAGGGAAGGCCACGATAAATATGACAGGAAACAGCATCGCACTTGTACGTACACGGCCCCGAAGAAAGGCAAGAAGAAAACATGAGCCTCTCTCTCTCTCTCTCTCTATAGATATATATATACCGTATATATATATTAGGTGATTATCATATTTAACTGTACATGCTTTTGAACTAGAGCTCTCCATCTGATAGCCAGCAGAAAATCATAATGTTTGGACACACACACACACACACACACACACACACACAGCCTTAGACTGGAGAGTGTGTGAAGTGCTGGTGGAATGAATGGAGTGTGTGTTTGTGTGAAACGATAATGTGCAGCTCTTTACGTCGCGTCTTCCCTTTGCTGGCATTTCCATGTTGTCATGAATAATGAACGGACCGTACGGAGAGTCACATGACAGGAAGTCCAGTGCATTACTGACGCCATGTCGTGGGTTATGATGTCCTGTTGTGTGCTTTAGATGTGTCTCTCATTCATTGGCAGTGAACACACACACACACGCGCATAACAAAACTAAATAAAACTACATGGAGAAAAGTGTATTTTGTGTCAGATTTTTCACACACACACACACACACACACACACACACACACACACACACACACACACACACACACACACACACACACACACACACAGGTACTGTCAGCTTTTATCAGCATGTCAGCTGGTTTCAAGTGTTACTGCTTTATAACCTCATTAACATATTTTGTGTGTGTGTGTAGAATAGACCAGTGTTTGTCCTTCAGCCCACACACATTCTGTACTTACACACACACACACACACACACACACACACACACACACACACACACACACACACACACACACACACACACACACACAAAGACAGTCATAAGCTAAAAAGCCTTTAGTCACGGTTTTGACTTTACTTTTATTATTTTGTATTTTATTTGATTATTTTCTTGTATATTATTATGTATTTATTTGAATTATATTGGGTTTTATTTATATTTCTTTTCTTTTATTATTTTTATCTTAATTATTTAGCTTTTATTTTATTTCTTATTTTGCTTTTATTTTATGTGATTTTATTTCACTTTGCTTTAATTTTAGTATTTTTATCTTAATTTTTTAGCTTTTATTTTACTTTACTTTTATTTTATTTATTATTTGATTATTTTGCCTTTATTTTAGTATTTTATTGTCTTTTATTTTATTATTTTATTTTATTATTTTGCTTTTATTTTATTATTGTATTTTGCTTTATTTTATTTTACTTTTCTTTAATTTTATTATCTTATTTGTTTCTTATTTCATTTTACTTTTATTTTATTATTTTATCTCAATTGTTTTCCTTTAATTTTATTATTTTACTTTACTTTAATTTTATTTTTATTTAACTTTCATTTTATTTTGTGATTTTATTTTAATTTGTATTATCTTATTTATTTCTTATTTTGTTTTACTTTAATTTTATTATATTATATTTTTTTATTTAATTGCTTTTCTTTAATTGTATTATTTTATCTATTTTATTTAACTGTTATTTTATTATTTTTTATCTTAATTGTTTAGCTTTTATTTGATTTTTTTATTTAACTTTAATAAATTTTTATTAACTCTTATTTTATTTGACTGTTATTTTCTTATTTTTAATCTGACTTGTTTAGCTTTTTTTTGATGTATTTTTGGCCAGTTGTGAATCTTCTGTGGTTTGCTCAGTGAATGCGTGGAGAACTGCTGACACAAGTTCACCTTCAACAGCATCTTAACTGTTAGAACCACGGCCTGCTCTATTTCTCCACCCTGTTTAGTGTTTACTGGTGTGTTATTATATATGATCATATGATTCAAACGTTCAAAGTCATTTAAAATCTTTAATCAAATATACATTAAAGGGATATTCTGGGTTATACACTGAATCTGTGACATGATGTTGATCACCAAAGGCAATATGCAGAACTATAAATACATGTTATATTAATGCACTGAAGGTTATTAGTAGTGATTTTGTCACTCAGTCTCATGCAAACGTGTGTTATTGTGTTTAAAGCATAATTATAGGTATTTTAATCAATTGTTTATTTGTAGTATTGTTGACGGACCTCCATTGTAAGTTAATTAGCATGAATATTTTCCTTTATTTTGGACAAAATATTTACCCAGAACATGCCGCACTTATGTCACAGTATTATTGAGTTGTACCGCAAATATGATCGTCTTAACGTAAAGAACTGAAATCACATATCCTGGACTGAATGTATGCTCTTATTCTAAAATCTTAAAATTGTTTATTGTTACATACAACAGTTGTCAGAACAAAATATATATAAATAGGGAACAAAATGTACATGTCACAAAAAAAAAACATCTTCGAGTAATAATATGCAACTCTACATCTGCCAGGAGAAACTGTACAGAATTATTAGTGGTCAAAAACACAGTTTATGGAAGCTTCCGTCATTGAGCCGTGTGTGCGGTGAATTATTATAGTTCTACTGTAGAAACATCCACAGACAGACACTCGACGCTCTACACAAACTGGGAGATATGAGGGTGGGGCTGTCAGGACGGGCTGTCGGGGTGGAGCTGCCAGGGACGGAGCCACGGTGGGGCTGTTGGGGTGGAGCCAGGGTGGGGCAAGGCGGTTCACGTCATCAGGAGAATCCAGACTTTGACCTAACACTATTTCTTCAGAGATCCTGACATCTTACGAAGCCCCTTCATCCGATAGAGCAGCCCGTTGATAAAGTCCTGTGGGGTTAAAACCATAACGGCTAGCAGTTAAAACCACATCAGGCTATCAATAAACCACTTTTTACAGGTGCATTTGTTCTTTCTTTTTCTGATAATCTGATTTAAGGGGGATTTTTGTCTATATTGAACATGCTTTTGTAAATCGTAATTGTGAAATTATGAAAAATTGAGATTTTTGCATTGCCTCAAAATGATGGCATATCAAGTCATATTAATGATGACATACTACATTGTCATAACTATGAAATAAAAATGTAGCATAGACCAATGTTTGTCCTCCTGCACGCACACACATAGTATTATTGTATTAATTTTTTATCTTAATTATTTCGCTTTTTTAATTTATTATTTTATTGTCTTATCTTATTTTGCTTTTCTTTTATTGTTTTATTTCACTTTACTTTTTATTATTTTCTTTTATCTTATTTTTATTTAATTTTACTTTTCTTTTATTATTGTATTTTGCTTCATATTTAATTTTCTTTTCTTTTATATTATTTTTATTTTCTTTTATTATTTTTATCTTAATTGTTTTGCTTTTATTTTAATTATTTTATCAACTTATTTCTCATTTCATTTTACTTTTTTAAAAATGTTTTTTTTATATATAATTTTACATATTAATGAGATGAAAAGTCCAAATTATGATATACTAAATCATAAATGACATAAAATGTAAATTATTAAATAAAAGTCACAATTATGACATACTAAGTTAAAATTATGAGACGAAAAGTCAAAATTATGACATACTAAGTCATATTTATGACAAAAAGTCAAAATTATGAGATGAAAAGTTGCAGTTATGACATACTAAGTCATATTTATGACAAAAAGTCAAAATTATGAGACAAAAGGTCTAAATTATAACATACTAAGTCATATTTATGACAAAAAGTCAAAATTATGAGATAAAAAGTCGCAGTTATGACATACTAAGTCATATTTATGACAAAAAGCCAAAATTATGAGACAAAAGGTCTAAATTATGACATACTAAGTCATATTTATGACAAAAAGTCAAAATTATGAGACAAAATGTCTAAATTATGACCTACTAAGTCATATTTATGACAAAAAGTCAAAATTATGAGACAAAAGGTCTAAATTATGACA
Source organism: Romanogobio albipinnatus (assembly GCA_023566225.1). Classification (NCBI taxonomy): domain Eukaryota; kingdom Metazoa; phylum Chordata; class Actinopteri; order Cypriniformes; family Gobionidae; genus Romanogobio; species Romanogobio albipinnatus. The sequence goes on from CM042249.1 coordinate 52,497,485, forward strand.
TACTAAGTCATATTTATGACAAAAAGCCAAAATTATGATAAAAAGTCGCAGTTATGACATACTAAGTCATTATTTTCAGAGAAAATCATAATTTCTGCTTTATTTCTTACATTGTAAAAACAATCCCCGTAAATTTACAGTAAAAAAAACCAGCAGCTGTGATTGCCAGAACTTTACCGTAAAAAATACGGCAGTAACGTTTTAGGTTTTACAGGACAGCACCATATAATTTAAAGGTTTATATTGTAATAATTACATGTACACTATAAAAAAATACGCATTTCATTAACTGAAATAATGTTAAATTACCAACCTATTGAAATACTAATATCTGTTATGACCCTGTGATATTCACTGACAGAAGGTGCACAGTGTCATTCACACAAACACTAAACACCATCATGCTAACACACGGCATTTAAAAAATGCAATAAACATTGATTTAACAACATTATATGGAACATAAAACGTCTCGGTTACGTATGTAACCCTCGTTCCCTGAAGGAGGGAACGGAGACGTACGTCGGAACTGACCGACGAATTGGGATCTGATTTCAGAGACCAATCTACTTTGAGTGTTTAGAAACGAGCCAATGAAGATTGGCATGCGATTCACGCATTCCACGCTCCGCCCCGCAGCGCGGGTATAAATAAGGAAGTGGAATGCATGATCATTGCTTTTTTCTGCTGAGGAGCCGAACTCGTGACTCGGCCTCCCGGCGGAAGCACAGCACCTGGCGACGGGACGTACGTCTCCGTTCCCTCTTTCAGGGAACGAGGGTTACATACGTAACCGAGACGTTCCCTTTCAGTCGGTCACGTTCGACAGGGTTAGCCGTTTCCGGGGAACACAACTGGAGAAAAAATGGACGCACGTATCCGGCCCAGAGGGCGGGAGTGGCGTTGCAAGCCGACACTTAGAACGGGCACTTAGCGCTACTTTCCCCTGGAGGCGAGGATGCGGGAAGATACCGGCTCTACACGGAGGCTATAGAATCTAGCGAACGTGTTAGGTGTCGCCCAGCCCGCAGCTCTACAAATATCTGTCAGCGAGGCACCTTGAGCCAGCGCCCAGGATGAAGCAACACTCCTTGTTGAGTGTGCTCGCACCCCGAACGGGCAAGGTACGTCTTGGGACTGGTAACCCAAGACGATGGCATCCACTATCCAGTGGGCCAACCTCTGCTTGGAGACAGCCTTTCCCTTCTGCTGGCCTCCGTAACAGACGAAGAGTTGCTCTGAGGTCCGAAAGCTTTGAGTCCGTTCAACGTAAGCGCGAAGAGCGCGGACGGGACATAACAAAGCCAGGGCTGGGTCTGCCTCCTCCGAAGGCAGCGCTTGCAGGTTCACCACCGGGTGCCGGAAGGGAGTAGTAGGAACCTTGGGCACATATCCAGGCCGGGGTCTCAGGACAACGTGAGAGTTGTCCGGCCCGAATTCTAGGCACGATTCGTTGACCGAAAGTGCATGCAGGTCCCCTACCCTCTTTATAGAGGCCAATGCCGTCAGAAGCACTGTCTTCATTGACAGGATTTTAAGCTCCACAGACTGCAAAGGCTCAAAGGGAGGGCTCTGGAGTGCTCTGAGCACTAGAGCCAAGTCCCAAGAGGGTAACGAGTTTGGACGAGGAGGATTTAGCCTCCTCGCACCTCTGAGGAACCTGACGATTAGGTCGTGCTTTCCTAAGGACTTACCTTCGACTGCATCGTGATACGCCGCTATTGAAGCGACGTACACTTTGAGGGTGGAGGGAGACAGCCTTCGCTCCAGCCCATCTTGCAGGAAAGAAAGCACGACACCAACCGAACACCTTCGGGGGTCTTCCCTGCGGGAAGAGCACCATTCAACGAACAGGTTCCACTTCAACGCGTAGAGGCGCCTCGTAGAGGGGGCTCTAGCAGAAGAGATGGTGTCCACCACTGCCTGTGGTAGACCACCTAGAACCTCCGCGTCCCGTCCAGGGACCAGACATGGAGTTTCCAGAGGTCTGGACGCGGGTGCCATAGAGTGCCCCGTCCCTGAGAAAGAAGGTCCTTCCTCAGGGGAATCGGCCAGGGAGGGGCTGTCGCGAGGAGTGTGAGTTCGGGGAACCAGGTCCGGTTGGGCCAATAGGGCGCAACTAACAAGACCTGCTCCTCGTCCTCCCTGACCTTGCACAGAGTCTGTGCAAGAAGGCTCACTGGGGGAAACGCATATTTGCGCAGGTCCCGGGGCCAGCTGTGCGCCAGTGCATCCGTGCCAAGGGGCCCCGGTCAGGGAATAGTACCACTGGCAATGGGTCGAGTCCAGAGAGGCAAACAGGTCTACCTGTGCGGCTCCGAAGAGGTCCCATATCAGCTGGACCGTGCGGGGATGGAGTCGCCACTCTCCCGGAGGTGCAGGCTGCCGTGAGAGCTCGTCGGCTGTCCGGTTGAGCGCACCTGGGACATGAATGGCCCGAAGCGACCTCAGATGCTTCTGACTCCAAAGGAGGAGGTGGCGGGCGAGTTGGAACATGCAACGGGAGCGTAGACCACCCTGGCGGTTGATGTACGCAACGGCTGCAGTGCTGTCCGTACGGACCAGTACATGCTTGCCACGTAGCGGCCCCTTGAGGCGGCGCAGTGCCAAGTGTACCGCTAACAACTCGAGGCAATTGATATGCCAATGCAATTGAGGTCCCGTCCAAAGACCTGAAACTGCATGCCCGTTGTACGTGGCCCCCCAGCCCGTGGAGGAGGCATCCGTGAAGAGCACAGAATGCCTGGACACTTGTTCTAAGGGCACACCGGCCCGGAGAAACGAAGCGTCGGTCCACGGGCTGAAAGTTCGGCGGCAGTAAGGAGTCACTGGGACCCGGTAATGGCCGCTCTGCCACGCCCACCTCGGGACTCGGCCATGGAGCCAGTGTTGAAGCGGTCTCATATGAAGCAATCCGAGCGGCATTACCGCGGCTGCAGATGCCATATGCCCCAGGAGCCTCTGAAAAGATTTCAGTGGGACCGCTGTCCTGCTCTTGAATGAATTCAAGCAGTTCAACACCGACTGGACCCGCTCTTCCGTAAGGCGCGCAGTCTGGCTGACCGAATCCAGCTCCATACCGAGATAAGAGATCCTCTGCGCGGGACAGAGTTTGCTCTTCTCTCGGTTGACCCGAAGACCCAACAGGCTGAGGTGACTGAGCACCATGTCCCTGTGTTCGCACAACTGCTCCCGAGACTGGGCGAGGATGAGCCAGTCGTCGAGATAGTTGAGGATGCGAACGCCGCGTTCTCTGAGCGGAACAATGGCTGCCTCTACGACTTTCGTGAAGACGCGAGGCGACAGGGACAGCCCGAAGGGCAAGACTTTGTACTGATATGCCCTCCCCTCGAACGCAAAGCGTAGGAACGGTCTGTGTCGAGGAAGGATAGAGACATGAAAGTACGCGTCCTTCAGGTCGATCGCCACGAACCAATCTTGGGGACGGATGCATTCGAAAATGCGTTTCTGCGTTAACATCCGGAACGGGAGCTTGTGCAGGGCCCGATTCAGGATACGCAGGTCCAAGATTGGCCGTAACCCACCCCCTTTCTTGGGTACAATGAAGTAGGGGTTGTAGAACCCCCCCTTCATATCGGCTGGAGGAACCGGCTCGACCGCGTCCTTCGCCAGCAGGACATCGATCTCTGACCGCAAGACCTGAGCATCGCTGCTTCGCACGGAGGTGAAGAGGATGCCCCTGTACTTGGGAGGCCGGCGAGTGAACTGAATCGCGTAGCCGAGTCTGATGGTACGGATGAGCCAGCGAGACGGCCTGGGGAGCTGAAGCCAAGCCCCCAAAGACCGTGCAAGCGGGAACAACGGCACCACAGACGTACCCGGGGTGGGTTGGCGAGGTGGAATAGACAGACCCGACTCAGGAGGCCCGGAGGCGGCCCGGAGTGTTGTCTGAGAATTCCAGGGTGGGACAGAGTATGGGTGAGAAGGCCCGGGGGCGTCCTCGGTGCCCACACTGCTGTCCCGTGGCGGGGGGAGGGGAGAAAAGAAGTGAGGAGGCCCGGAGGCGTCGCACACTGCCAACCTGGCCCTCTTGGGGCCCAGAGAGGGTAGAAACTGCTCTTTTATTGAGAAGGTGGGTACCGCTGGACTCCGGAGAGCCAGCGGCAGAGATGTTATACCAGTTGAAGCCCCCCGGTCCTCCTCCGGGGGGTGGGGGAGGGATGCGGACATCATCTCCCCGAGAGCAGTTCCCGTCCTCCCTGGGCTGCCCGTCTCAGGGCCGCTTACCCTTACGCTTGCCACCAGGTTTAGCGGCTCCCTGAGCGGGTTGGGCGCCACCCTTACGTCCGGCACCCTGCTTCCCCGATGGAGGCTGCTGCTTGGGTTTCGCAGGGGCGGAGGCGGACGCAGGGGGACGCCCTCGGCGACGAGCAGGCGGAGGTGCTACCTGCGACGACTGGGTGGAGGCAGCAGCGGGTCGTTGAGGTAGGATGTTCTTAATGGCCTCCGTCTGCTTCTGGGCCACCGAGAACTGCTGGGCGAAGCTCTCGATGGCGTCGCCGAAGAGGCCGGCCTGACAGACAGGGGCGTTGAGAAACCGAACCTTGTCCGAGTCACGCATGTCTGCCAGGTTCAGCCACAGGTGGCGTTCCTGGACCACTAAGGTGGACATCGCCCGACCCAGGGAGCGTGCAGTGACTTTCGTCGCTCGGAGAGCGAGGTCCGTCGCCGCACGCAGTTCCTGCATAACACCCTGGTCGGAACTACCCTCGTGCAATTCCTTGAGCGCTTTGGCCTGGTGGACCTGCAGGAGCGCCATGGCATGCAGAGATGATGCGGCCTCTCCGCAAGCAGTGTAAGCCTTGCCCGTTAGCCCGGACGAGAACTTGCATGCCCGGGAGGGGAGACGCGGGGCACCCCGCCAGTCCGCAGCGGTCTTGGGACACAGTTGCATCGCCACAGACCGCTCGACTGGGGGGATTCCCACGTATCCCTTAGCCGCACCACCGTCGAGGGTAGTGAGGACAGAGTAGTCAGTCGATCGGTTTCGAGCGTTGTAAGGCGCTGTCCACGACTTCGTGATCTCCAGATGCACTTCCGGGAAGAAAGGCACTGGGGCGGGGCGCTGAGAACCAGCACTGGCCGTCCCGAGATACCAATCGTCCAACCGCGAGGGTTCGGGACACGGTGGAGGGTTCCACTCGAGCCCGACACTCGCGGCGGCCCGGGAAAGCATAGCCGTAAGCTCTGGGTCAGACTCGGGCAACGCTGTCACACCCGAAGGGGGCAGCGCAGCCGAGTCCTCATCCTCAGAGCCCATAAGCTCGTCCCCCGATGCTGCAAGCGACAACATATCCTCAGCCGGAACCCCAAAAGTAACGCCTGGGACCCCGTGGGAGGGGCCAGCACCCTCTCTTGGAAGCTCCACCGGCGCAGCGGGTGGGGGAGGGGCCCGAGGAGCCATTTGACCCGTCGGGGAAGCCCTCACCGTCACCCTTAGATCACCACCAAAGTCATCAGCCAAAGTAGCAGCCCTCTGCTTTGCAGCGGGAGGGCCGCTAGATCGGGGGATGTGCAATGGCGCCCCACCTCTTTCGAGGTATTGGAGCCTGGACCGTAACACTGCGATGGTCATGTTCCCGCAGTGGGAACATGAGTCATTCACGAACGCTGCCTCAGCGTGCTGAACGCCCAAACACGTGAGACAACGAACGTGACCGTCAACTGGAGACAGAAATCGCCCGCATCCAGAAACACACGGTTTGAATGACATCTTGAAAAAGACGCAGGGTCAAACCGTGTTGCTCTTTTAGATAGGAAACTGCTCTTTTACGTGCTGAAGCACTCAGGGAGATGACCGCGGCACCACACAGTACAATAGTGCAAGCCTGTGTGTGCACTCAAAACGGAAACGCCCAGCGAACCAACTCTTTGATGTCCGTCTGAAGCAGTCACTCGCTGACGCGCCGTCACACCCGCACTGGTAAGAACAGTCCTCTTCTCCAAACACTCTTCGTAGAAACAGGAAGCAGTAAACATTCGCTGTTCGGCTCCGAAGTAGAAAGCAATGATCATGCATTCCACTTCCTTATTTATACCCGCGCTGCGGGGCGGAGCGTGGAATGCGTGAATCGCATGCCAATCTTCATTGGCTCGTTTCTAAACACTCAAAGTAGATTGGTCTCTGAAATCAGATCCCAATTCGTCGGTCAGTTCCGACGTACGTCGAACGTGACCGACTGAAAGGGAACCCTAATGTACATAACTGATCAGAAAAAACTGTTATTTCAATGAAAATACATCAAATGTGAAGTGTCACGCAGGGAATTCTGGGAATGACAATTTAGGTTTTTTACTGTAAATTACACAATGACCTGTTCTTCACTTCCAAAAACTGTATATTTAACGGTATTTTACTGTAAAATTCAATGAAATGTAAGGTTAGATCTATTACAGTTATTCACCGTATATTGTACAGAAACTTTCTGTTAACCAGTTCACAGTTTTACAGTCTTTTACTGTTAAAATCACAGTCATATTTTACAGTGTACGACTCTTATCAATGTCATAATTCTGATTTACCAAAGCATGATTTTTTTTCTAAAACTGAATTGAGCTGAATACAGATACTATCGTCTTTTGTTCCATAAATGCAACATTAATAATGTTATTCAGTTGTAAGCTGACTTGAGTTGCTGTAAAGCATGAATAATTGTTCATAACTGGAAGTGTTGCTGCTGTTTGTAATGTCGTCTTACCTCCTTTGGCTTTCCACATTCTTGCAAAAGCTCCTGTTAAAACACAGAACATCTGTTCACATGTCATGGATGCACTTCTTCTCTGCTATCTTTCCATGCACTGCTTATGTTATAGAGGAACCATTTCCTTTCCCCAAAGAACAATTTAAAAATGTAAACATCTCTTTTCCACTTTTGTGGGATGGAACGATTCTGTGGATGTTAACGGTTCGATGTCAATATTTTGCAGCAGATGAAGTGAATGTGAACGTACATGCAGTCTGGATCTCTGCTCTTCATCTGTCAGCTCCAGAAGCTCATCGATGTCGATCTCCAGCTCCGGGATCTCCTCCTCCTGCACAGAGAATCAATGCTCATTATTGCACTTAACTGCTTTTTTAAATTGCAAAACAAATCGGTTATTAATTATGAAAGTTGCTGGTCCAGAGATGCTGCGGATGTCATAAATACCCTTCTGATCTGGGGCCAGTTTTAATGTGTCCAACTAATGAATGATGAGTTACAAGAGAGTTATACTATTATAATCTATAAGAAAATCTGATTATGAGGCTGTCATGGGCATCGAATTGTATTAACGCTTACGGCTAGATTATGCACTCTAAAAACACTGACTCAGGATCTGTGTAACACACAAACTACCCAAACGCTGGGTTGTTACGTCTGACCCAGGATCTGTGTAACACACAAACTACCCAAACACTGGGTTGTTACGTCTGACCCAGGATCTGTGTAACACAAAAACTACCCAAACACTGGGTTGTTACGTCTGACCCAGGATCTGTGTAACACAAAAACTACCCAAACACTGGGTTGTTACGTCTGACCCAGGATCTGAGTAACACAAACTACCCAAACGCTGGGTTGTTACGTCTGACCCAGGATCTGTGTAACACACAAACTACCCAAACACTGGGTTGTTACGTCTGACCCAGGATCTGTGTAACACAAAAACTACCCAAACACTGGGTTGTTACGTCTGACCCAGGATCTGTGTAACACAAAAACTACCCAAACACTGGGTTGTTACGTCTGACCCAGGATCTGTGTAACACAAAAACTACCCAAACACTGGGTTGTTACGTCTGACCCAGGATCTGAGTAACACAAACTACCCAAACACTGGGTTGTTACGTCTGACCCAGGATCTGTGTAACACAAACTACTCAAACACTGGGTTGTTACGTCTGACCCAGGATCTGAGTAACACAAAAACTACTCAAACACTGGGTTGTTACGTCTGACCCAGGATCTGTGTAACACAAAAACTACTCAAACACTGGGTTGTTACGTCTGACCCAGGATCTGTGTAACACAAACTACCCAAACACTGGGTTGTTACGTCTGACCCAGGATCTGAGTAACACAAAAACTACACAAACACTGGGTTGTTACGTCTGACCCAGGATCTGTGTAACACAAAAACTACCCAAACACTGGGTTGTTACGTCTGACCCAGGATCTGTGTAACACAAAAACTACCCAAACACTGGGTTGTTACGTCTGACCCAGGATCTGAGTAACACAAACTACCCAAACACTGGGTTGTTACGTCTGACCCAGGATCTGTGTAACACAAAAACTACCCAAACACTGGGTTGTTACGTCTGACCCAGGATCTGAGTAACACAAAAACTACTCAAACACTGGGTTGTTATGTCTGACCCAGGATCTGTGTAACACAAACTACCCAAACACTGGGTTGTTACGTCTGACCCAGGATCTGTGTAACACACAAACTACCCAAACACTGGGTTGTTACGTCTGACCCAGGATCTGTGTAACACACAAACTACCCAAACACTGGGTTGTTACGTCTGACCCAGGATCTGAGTAACACACAAACTACCCAAACACTGGGTTGTTACGTCTGACCCAGGATCTGAGTAACACAAAAACTACCCAAACACTGGGTTGTTACATCTGACCCAGGATCTGTGTAACACACAAACTACCCAAACACTGGGTTGTTACGTCTGACCCAGGATCTGAGTAACACAAAAACTACTCAAACACTGGGTTGTTACGTCTGACCCAGGATCTGTGTAACACAAAAACTACCCAAACACTGGGTTGTTACGTCTGACCCAGGATCTGAGTAACACAAAAACTACTCAAGCACTGGGTTGTTACACCTGACCCAGGATCTGAGTAACACACAAACTACTCAAACACTGGGTTGTTACACCTGACCCAGGATCTGAGTAACACACAAACTACCCAAACACTGGGTTGTTACGTCTGACCCAGGATCTGTGTAACACACAAACTACCCAAACACTGGGTTGTTACGTCTGACCCAGGATCTGTGTAACACAAAAACTACCCAAACACTGGGTTGTTACGTCTGACCCAGGATCTGTGTAACACAAAAACTACCCAAACACTGGGTTGTTACGTCTGACCCAGGATCTGAGTAACACAAACTACCCAAACACTGGGTTGTTACGTCTGACCCAGGATCTGTGTAACACAAAAACTACCCAAACACTGGGTTGTTACGTCTGACCCAGGATCTGAGTAACACAAAAACTACTCAAACACTGGGTTGTTATGTCTGACCCAGGATCTGTGTAACACAAACTACCCAAACACTGGGTTGTTACGTCTGACCCAGGATCTGTGTAACACAAACTACCCAAACACTGGGTTGTTACGTCTGACCCAGGATCTGAGTAACACAAAAACTACCCAAACACTGGGTTGTTACATCTGACCCAGGATCTGTGTAACACACAAACTACCCAAACACTGGGTTGTTACGTCTGACCCAGGATCTGAGTAACACAAAAACTACTCAAACACTGGGTTGTTACGTCTGACCCAGGATCTGTGTAACACAAAAACTACCCAAACACTGGGTTGTTACGTCTGACCCAGGATCTGAGTAACACAAAAACTACTCAAGCACTGGGTTGTTACGTCTGACCCAGGATCTGAGTAACACACAAACTACCCAAACACTGGGTTGTTACGTCTGACCCAGGATCTGTGTAACACACAAACTACCCAAACACTGGGTTGTTACGTCTGACCCAGGATCTGAGTAACACAAAAACTACTCAAACACTGGGTTGTTACGTCTGACCCAGGATCTGTGTAACACAAACTACCCAAACACTGGGTTGTTACGTCTGACCCAGGATCTGTGTAACACAAACTACCCAAACACTGGGTTGTTACGTCTGACCCAGGATCTGAGTAACACAAAAACTACCCAAACACTGGGTTGTTACGTCTGACCCAGGATCTGTGTAACACACAAACTACCCAAACACTGGGTTGTTACGTCTGACCCAGGATCTGAGTAACACAAAAACTACTCAAACACTGGGTTGTTACGTCTGACCCAGGATCTGTGTAACACAAAAACTACCCAAACACTGGGTTGTTACGTCTGACCCAGGATCTGAGTAACACAAAAACTACTCAAACACTGGGTTGTTACACCTGACCCAGGATCTGAGTAACACACAAACTACTCAAACACTGGGTTGTTACACCTGACCCAGGATCTGAGTAACACACAAACTACCCAAACACTGGGTTGTTACGTCTGACCCAGGATCTGTGTAACACACAAACTACCCAAACACTGGGTTGTTACGTCTGACCCAGGATCTGAGTAACACAAAAACTTCCCAAACACTGGGTTGTTACGTCTGACCCAGGATCTGAGTTACACAAAAACTACCCAAACACTGGGTTGTTACGTCTGACCCAGGATCTGAGTTACACAAAAACTACCCAAACACTGGGTTGTTACGTCTGACCCAGGATCTGAGTAACACAAAAACTACCCAAACACTGGGTTGTTACGTCTGACCCAGGATCTGAGTAACACAAAAACTACCCAAACACTGGGTTGTTACGTCTGACCCAGGATCTGAGTAACACAAAAACTACCCAAACACTGGGTTGTTACGTCTGACCCAGGATCTGTGTAACACAAAAACTACCCAAACACTGGGTTGTTACGTCTGACCCAGGATCTGAGTTACACAAAAACTACCCAAACACTGGGTTGTTACATCTGACCCAGGATCTGAGTAACACAAAAACTACCCACACACTGGGTTGTTACGTCTGACCCAGGATCTGAGTTACACAAAAACTACCCAAACACTGGGTTGTTACGTCTGACCCAGGATCTGAGTAACACAAAAACTACCCACACACTGGGTTGTTACATCTGACCCAGGATCTGAGTAACACAAAAACTACCCAAACACTGGGTTGTTACGTCTGACTCAGGATCTGAGTAACACAAAAACTACCCAAACACTGGGTTGTTACGTCTGACCCAGGATCTGAGTAACACAAAAACTACCCAAACACTGGGTTGTTACGTCTGACCCAGGATCTGAGTAACACAAAAACTACCCAAACACTGGGTTGTTACGTCTGACCCAGGATCTGGGTAACACAAAAACTACCCAAACACTGGGTTGTTACATCTGACCCAGGATCTGGGTAACACAAAAACTACCCAAACACTGGGTTGTTACGTCTGACCCAGGATCTGAGTAACACAAAAACTACTCAAGCACTGGGTTGTTACACCTGACCCAGGATCTGAGTAACACACAAACTACTCAAACACTGGGTTGTTACACCTGACCCAGGATCTGAGTAACACACAAACTACCCAAACACTGGGTTGTTACGTCTGACCCAGGATCTGTGTAACACACAAACTACCCAAACACTGGGTTGTTACGTCTGACCCAGGATCTGAGTAACACAAAAACTACTCAAACACTGGGTTGTTACGTCTGACCCAGGATCTGTGTAACACAAACTACCCAAACACTGGGTTGTTACGTCTGACCCAGGATCTGTGTAACACAAACTACCCAAACACTGGGTTGTTACGTCTGACCCAGGATCTGAGTAACACAAAAACTACCCAAACACTGGGTTGTTACGTCTGACCCAGGATCTGTGTAACACACAAACTACCCAAACACTGGGTTGTTACGTCTGACCCAGGATCTGAGTAACACAAAAACTACTCAAACACTGGGTTGTTACGTCTGACCCAGGATCTGTGTAACACAAAAACTACCCAAACACTGGGTTGTTACGTCTGACCCAGGATCTGAGTAACACAAAAACTACTCAAACACTGGGTTGTTACACCTGACCCAGGATCTGAGTAACACACAAACTACTCAAACACTGGGTTGTTACACCTGACCCAGGATCTGAGTAACACACAAACTACCCAAACACTGGGTTGTTACGTCTGACCCAGGATCTGTGTAACACACAAACTACCCAAACACTGGGTTGTTACGTCTGACCCAGGATCTGAGTAACACAAAAACTTCCCAAACACTGGGTTGTTACGTCTGACCCAGGATCTGAGTTACACAAAAACTACCCAAACACTGGGTTGTTACGTCTGACCCAGGATCTGAGTTACACAAAAACTACCCAAACACTGGGTTGTTACGTCTGACCCAGGATCTGAGTAACACAAAAACTACCCAAACACTGGGTTGTTACGTCTGACCCAGGATCTGAGTAACACAAAAACTACCCAAACACTGGGTTGTTACGTCTGACCCAGGATCTGAGTAACACAAAAACTACCCACACACTGGGTTGTTACATCTGACCCAGGATCTGTGTAACACAAAAACTACCCAAACACTGGGTTGTTACGTCTGACCCAGGATCTGAGTTACACAAAAACTACCCAAACACTGGGTTATTACATCTGACCCAGGATCTGAGTAACACAAAAACTACCCAAACACTGGGTTGTTACGTCTGACCCAGGATCTGTGTAACACAAAAACTACCCACACACAGTGGGTTGTTACATCTGACCCAGGATCTGTGTAACACACAAACTACCCAAACACTGGGTTGTTACATCTGACCCAGTATCTGTGTAACACACAAACTACCCAAACACTGGGTTGTTACGTCTGACCCAGGATCTGTGTAACACACAAACTACCCAAACACTGGGTTGTTACGTCTGACCCAGGATCTGTGTAACACACAAACTACCCAAACACTGGGTTGTTACATCTGACCCAGGATCTGTGTAACACACAAACTACCCAAACACTGGGTTGTTACGTCTGACCCAGGATCTGTGTAACACACAAACTACCCAAACACTGGGTTGTTACGTCTGACCCAGGATCTGTGTAACACACAAACTACTCAAACACTGGGTTGTTACGTCTGACCCAGGATCTGTGTAACACACAAACTACTCAAACACTGGGTTGTTACGCCTGACCCAGGATCTGAGTAACACAAAAACTACTCAAACACTGGGTTGTTACGTCTGACCCAGGATCTGTGTAACACACAAACTACTCAAACACTGGGTTGTTACGTCAGACCCAGGATCTGTGTAACACACAAACTACCCAAACACTGGGTTGTTACGCCTGACCCAGGATCTGTGTAACACACAAACTACCCAAACACTGGGTTGTTACGCCTGACCCAGGATCTGTGTAACACAAAAACTACCCAAACACTGGGTTGTTACGTCTGACCCAGGATCTGTGTAACACACAAACTACCCAAACACTGGGTTGTTACGTCTGACCCAGGATCTGTGTAACACAAACTACCCAAACACTGGGTTGTTACATCTGACCCAGGATCTGTGTAACACACAAACTACCCAAACACTGGGTTGTTACGTCTGACCCAGGATCTGTGTAACACACAAACTACCCAAACACTGGGTTGTTACGTCTGACCCAGGATCTGTGTAACACACAAACTACCCAAACACTGGGTTGTTACGTCTGACCCAGGATCTGTGTAACACACAAACTACTCAAACACTGGGTTGTTACGCCTGACCCAGGATCTGTGTAACACAAAAACTACCCAAACACTGGGTTGTTACGTCTGACCCAGGATCTGTGTAACACACAAACTACCCAAACACTGGGTTGTTACGTCTGACCCAGGATCTGTGTAACACACAAACTACCCAAACACTGGGTTGTTACATCTGACCCAGGATCTGTGTAACACACAAACTACCCAAACACTGGGTTGTTACGTCTGACCCAGGATCTGTGTAACACACAAACTACCCAAACACTGGGTTGTTACGTCTGACCCAGGATCTGTGTAACACACAAACTACCCAAACACTGGGTTGTTACATCTGACCCAGGATCTGTGTAACACACAAACTACCCAAACACTGGGTTGTTACGTCTGACCCAGGATCTGTGTAACACACAAACTACCCAAACACTGGGTTGTTACGTCTGACCCAGGATCTGTGTAACACACAAACTACCCAAACACTGGGTTGTTACGCCTGACCCAGGATCTGAGTAACACAAAAACTACTCAAACACTGGGTTGTTACGTCTGACCCAGGATCTGTGTAACACACAAACTACTCAAACACTGGGTTGTTACGTCAGACCCAGGATCTGTGTAACACACAAACTACCCAAACACTGGGTTGTTACGCCTGACCCAGGATCTGTGTAACACACAAACTACCCAAACACTGGGTTGTTACGCCTGACCCAGGATCTGTGTAACACAAAAACTACCCAAACACTGGGTTGTTACGTCTGACCCAGGATCTGTGTAACACACAAACTACCCAAACACTGGGTTGTTACGTCTGACCCAGGATCTGTGTAACACAAACTACCCAAACACTGGGTTGTTACATCTGACCCAGGATCTGTGTAACACACAAACTACCCAAACACTGGGTTGTTACGTCTGACCCAGGATCTGTGTAACACACAAACTACCCAAACACTGGGTTGTTACGTCTGACCCAGGATCTGTGTAACACACAAACTACTCAAACACTGGGTTGTTACGCCTGACCCAGGATCTGTGTAACACAAAAACTACCCAAACACTGGGTTGTTACGTCTGACCCAGGATCTGTGTAACACACAAACTACCCAAACACTGGGTTGTTACGTCTGATCCAGGATCTGTGTAACACACAAACTACCCAAACACTGGGTTGTTACATCTGACCCAGGATCTGTGTAACACACAAACTACCCAAACACTGGGTTGTTACGTCTGACCCAGGATCTGTGTAACACACAAACTACCCAAACACTGGGTTGTTACGTCTGACCCAGGATCTGTGTAACACACAAACTACTCAAACACTGGGTTGTTACGCCTGACCCAGGATCTGTGTAACACAAAAACTACCCAAACACTGGGTTGTTACGTCTGACCCAGGATCTGTGTAACACACAAACTACCCAAACACTGGGTTGTTACGCCTGACCCAGGATCTGTGTAACACAAAAACTACCCAAACACTGGGTTGTTACGTCTGACCCAGGATCTGTGTAACACACAAACTACCCAAACACTGGGTTGTTACGTCTGATCCAGGATCTGTGTAACACACAAACTACCCAAACACTGGGTTGTTACATCTGACCCAGGATCTGTGTAACACACAAACTACCCAAACACTGGGTTGTTACGTCTGACCCAGGATCTGTGTAACACACAAACTACCCAAACACTGGGTTGTTACGTCTGACCCAGGATCTGTGTAACACACAAACTACCCAAACACTGGGTTGTTACATCTGACCCAGGATCTGTGTAACACACAAACTACCCAAACACTGGGTTGTTACGTCTGACCCAGGATCTGTGTAACACACAAACTACCCAAACACTGGGTTGTTACGTCTGACCCAGGATCGGTGTAACACACAAACTACCCAAACACTGGGTTGTTACGTCTGACCCAGGATCTGTGTAACACACAAACTACCCAAACACTGGGTTGTTACATCTGACCCAGGATCTGTGTAACACACAAACTACTCAAACACTGGGTTGTTACATCTGACCCAGTATCTGAGTAACACACAAACTACCCAAACACTGGGTTGTTACGTCTGACCCAGGATCTGTGTAACACACAAACTACCCAAACACTGGGTTGTTACGTCTGACCCAGGATCTGAGTAACACACAAACTACCCAAACACTGGGTTGTTACGTCTGACCCAGGATCTGTGTAACACACAAACTACCCAAAAACTGGGTTGTTACGTCTGACCCAGGATCTGTGTAACACACAAACTACCCAAACACTGGGTTGTTACGTCTGACCCAGGATCTGTGTAACACACAAACTACCCAAACACTGGGTTGTTACGTCAGGATCTTTAGAGTGTGCTGATTGATGATGTTTTAGCCTCTCACACTTGGTGTGTGTCATATATCATGTATGAGGCGGTGCTTTCAGAGTTCAGCTCAGAGTGTGTGTTGCGTCTCATCTCTGCTGGAGTCTTTAATGGCATCCGCTCTTAAAAGCATCAGGAATGAGAGAGAAGAGCAATGACGACCCCAAGAGTTACCAACCGCGCGATTAACCGTTGCACACATGAATATTACAGGAGCTCAGAGATGAGGACTTTAGAGGACCTGCTGCGTTAGCATGGCACTAATTACCCCGCGGGGCAGTTTCTAACCAGCTGATGTTTCTATTAGGAAACCTTTACAGCCTCGATGATAACTGTCAATTATTCAAACATAACTATTGCATAATATTGGTTAATATTGTTAATTGTTAATATTATTGTTATTGTTAATATTGGCAATATGATGAAGAACTGACATTCATAAGTGTCCTGAAGTCAGAGTTAACTAACTCTACAACTCTAAAATAATTAAAGTAACGCTGAAAAAATATATACAATATACATATTAAACATTTTTTATGATAATTTGAAATGTTGCATTGACAACTAATAAAATTAAAGTAAGTTGAAATATTAAAATGACTAACACTTAAATGGAAATAAAAATAAAGCTAAAATTAGAGCATATGAATGCATAAATTCATATTTCTGAAATTAATTAAATTAAAATACATTAATGAATAAAATAAAATTAAACTTAAATGAAATAGTAGTTTACAACAAATTTAAATATAATTAGTAAAACTGAAATAAACAATTAGCCTAATTAATTCAATCAAACTTTATAAAAAACTTTATAAAAATGACAAATTTAATAAAGATTAAGCTTTAGTTGAAGCACTAAAATGACTAAATCTGAACAAATTAAGCAAAATAGAAATATTAAACTGAAATTTAGACTAAAAGCTCATTTTAAATATGAATGTATAAATTAATATTTCTGAAATTAATTAATATAATATAAAATAATGAACAAATCTGAAATAAAATAAACTTAAATACTAATGTTACATCTAATTTAAATAAAGTTGAAGACCTAAAATTACAAAAACTAAAAAACATGAGGTAAAGCAAAATAGAAATATTAAACATTATATATATATATAAATATGACAAAAGCAGAAATGACTAAAACTAAAAGCACATTTAAAATATGAATACATTAATTAATACATAAAAAACTGTAATATAATAAAGATTGCACTTAAAAAACTTTAAGTGAAATAAAATAAGTACTAAAATGACTAAAACTGAACAAATGAAGCAAAATAGAAATATTTTTTCAAATTAATAAACATGACAAAAGCACAAATTTGTTCTTAAATTTAAACTAAAAGCTAGTTTGAAATATGAATGCATAAATTAATATTTCTGAAATAACTAATATATTATAAAAACAAAAAACAAATCTGAAATAAAATAAACTTAAATAGGAATGTTAACATTCTAATTTAAATAAAGTTGAAGAACCAAAATTACAAAAACTAAAGCAAAATAGAAATATAAAAAAATAATGACAAAAGCACAAATGACTAAAACTAAAAGCACATTTAAAATATTAATACATGAATTATTCCTTTAAAACGTGAATAAAATAAGTACTAAAATGACAAACTAAAGCGGAATATAAATAAAATTATTATTTTTTAATAAAATACAAAAACGGCAAAAGCACAAATTAATAATAGCTACATAAACTAGAAGCACATTTAAACTATGAATAATAATACATTTAATAATAAAGTTGAATTAAAACTTAAAAAGAGAAATAATGTTGCATTGACAACTAATTTAAATAAAATAGGTTGAAGTATAGTGTACTAAAATGTCTAGAAATAAAAATAAACTTAAGCTAAATTGAAATAGTATTATACTTGCTAAAGTGAGAACTGGAGATAAAAATAAAAGCTATTTAAATATGAACACGCACTTTAATGGAAATAGTGAAAGCGTTCATTGACTCAACCTCGCGTTATCATGAATGATCCTCTTATGGTCATTGTTTCGTTTTACAGCTCCTGATCTCTTTAGCTCTCTGCTAGCGCTAGCATGCCGGTGTGTTGTGTTTTGTCTGAATGAGATTTCCCGGGATGTCGGGCGGCTCTGATTCCCTAACAATATGCTAGAACATGTTAGCAAACGCATTTGTATTGCGTGTTAAACTAATGCTAACATGTTAAAACATGTTGACAATTTAAATCATGTTAGCAGTGTGTTAAAAAATGCTATCAACATGTTAGATCATGCTAGCAGCGTGTTAAAACATGCTATCAACATGTTAACAATGTGTTAAAACATGTTAACATTTTAAAACATGTTAGCAGCAGGGTTAAAACATGCTATCAACATGTTAAATCATGCTAGCAGCGTGTTAAAACATGTAAGCAACATGTTAACAATGTGTTAAAACATGTTAACATTTTAAAACATGTTAGCAGCAGGGTTAAAACATGCTATCAACATGTTAGATCATGCTAGCAGCGTGTTAAAACATGCTATCAACATGTTAAATCATGCTAGCAGCGTGTTAAAACATGTAAGCAACATGTTAACAATGTGTTAAAACATGTTAACATTTTAAAACATGTTAGCAGCAGGGTTAAAACATGCTATCAACATGTTAAATCATGTTAGCAGCATGTTAAAACATGCTATCAACATGTTAGATCATGCTAGCAACGTGTTAAAACATGTTATCAACATGTTAGATCATGCTAGCAGCGTGTTAAAACATGTAAGCAACATGTTAACAATGTGTTAAAACATGTTAACATTTTAAATCATGTTAGCAGCAGTGTGTTAAAACATGCTATCAACATGTTAGATCATGCTAGCAGCGTTTTAAAACATGTAAGCAACATGTTAACAATGTTAAAACATGTTAACATTTTAAATCATGTTAGCAGCAGTGTGTTAAAACATGCTATCAACATGTTAAATCATACTAGCAGCATGTTAAATCATACTATCAACATGTTTAATCATGCTAGCAGCATGTTAAAACATGCTATCAACATGTTAGATCATGCTAGCAGCGTGTTAAAACATGTAAGCAACATGTTAACAATGTGTTAAAACATGTTAACATTTTAAATCATGTTAGCATCAGTGTGTTAAAACATGCTATCAACATGTTAAATCATGCTAGCAGCGTGTTAAAACATGCTATCAACATGTTAGATCATGCTAGCAGCGTGTTAAAACATGTAAGCAACATGTTAACAATGTGTTAAAACATGTTAACATTTTAAATCATGTTAGCAGCAGTGTGTTAAAACATGCAATCAACATGTTAGATCATGCTAGCAGCGTTTTAAAACATGTAAGCAACATGTTAACAATGTTAAAACATGTTAACATTTTAAATCATGTTAGCAGCAGTGTGTTAAAACATGCTATCAACATGTTAAATCATACTAGCAGCATGTTAAATCATACTATCAACATGTTTAATCATGCTAGCAGCGTGTTAAAACATGCTATCAACATGTTAGATCATGCTAGCAGCGTGTTAAAACATGTAAGCAACATGTTAACAATGTGTTAAAACATGTTATCATTTTAAATCATGTTAGCATCAGTGTGTTAAAACATGCTATCAACATGTTAAATCATGCTAGCAGCGTGTTAAAACATGCTATCAACATGTTAGATCATGCTAGCAGCGTGTTAAAACATGTTAGCAACATGTTAACAATATGTTAAAACATGTTAACATGTTAGCAGTGTGTTAAAACATGCTATCAACATGTTAAATAATGCTAGCAGTGTGTTAAAACGTGTTAGCAACATGCTAACAATGTGTTAAAACATGTTATCATTTTAAATCATGTTAGCATCAGTGTGTTAAAACATGCTATCAACATGTTAAATCATGCTAGCAGCGTGTTAAAACATGCTATCAACATGTTAGATCATGCTAGCAGCGTGTTAAAACATGTTAGCAACATGTTAACAATATGTTAAAACATGTTAACATGTTAGCAGTGTGTTAAAACATGCTATCAACATGTTAAATAATGCTAGCAGTGTGTTAAAACGTGTTAGCAACATGCTAACAATGTGTTAAAACATGTTAAATCATGATAGCATGTTAAAACATGTTAACAATATGTTAAAACATGTTAACATGTTAAATCATGCTAGCAGCGTGTTAAAACATGCTATCAACATGTTAAATCATGCTAGCAACATGTTAACAATATGTTAAAACATGTTAGCAGCGTGTTAAAACATGTTAGCAACATGTTAACAATATGTTAAAACATGTTAAATCATGCTAGCAGTGTGTTAAAACATGTTAACAAAATGATAACAATATGTTAAAACATGTTAAATCTTGCTAACAGCTTGTTAAAAAATGCTATCAACATGTTAAATAATGTTAGCAACATGCTAATGCATGTTAACATTTTAAATCATGTTAACAGCGTGTTAAAACATGCTATCAACATGTTAAATAATGCTAGCAGGGTGTTAAAACATGTAAGCAATATGTTAACAATATGTTAAAACATGCTATCAACATGTTAAATAATACTAGCAACATGCTAATTCATGTTAACAAAATGTTAAAACATGTTATCGAACGCATTTGTATTGTTTATTTTTGTCAAATAAACTCTAATTAATGCTAGAAGGACATTAAAACATGCTATATCACATTAACAACATGCATGAAAATGCATGCTAGCAGCGTGTGTATCAAAACATGCTAGCAACACATGCTAACAAAATTATAAAAGGTGTTAGCAAACGCATTTGTATTGCTACTTTTTGTCAAATAAACTCAAATTCAAATTCATGTTATAGCAGAATGCTAAAATATGTTAACAAAACATGCCAAATAATGCTAGCAACATGCTGATTTGTGATAGCAACATGCTAATTCATATTAGCGTGCTAAAACATAGTAGCAAATGCTAAATCATGCTAGTACCATTTTTCTTTACTTTCTCTGGGTAAAACCTTCAAACTTCAAGCTGTTCAAAGTTATTTCAAACTTCCAGACCTGGCTTTGTCAAACCAACATCAAAGTTTGTCATCAAACTTTACTCATCTAGTTTATTATTATTATTCTCAGAACATAATACGCAGAAGTCATGTTTGTGCGTGCGTGCAGTGAAAGGCTTTCTCCTTTTGTGTTCAGAAAAGTACAGTGTGAGTGGGTACATGACTTTAAGTGTAAAATTTGAGTGTTGTGTTAGACATGCAGTCATGTGTCTTTTCCCCTAGCAACCATATAGCAACCACCCATGCGTCCTTTGAAATAGTTTCTCCAAAAACATGTGATTTGAAGTCGAGGTTGGGCAGAGCAACTGCAGGCTCCAGTGAGTTCGCGCATAAATTAGAGATGCTCATGAATAATGCAGCACTTGACAGAGTGGGCGGAGTCTTACAGGCTTCCACACACAGAAAGCCTTTAGAGTGAAACCCTTCCGTCGGACCATGAAATATTCATCAGCATCGCCACAACGTGGACAAACGCACCGCCACTCCCAAACCACAGCCAGCTCAAGCTCTTTATCACTCCAGGTACAGTGGGATCTGCTTATAGGGACACTATGATGACCCACTATACATTTATTAATACATAATAACATTGTTTTATGATCTTTATAGTTTGAATTGTGATCCTGGCTTATCCAATGTTCATATTAATTTTGTCGCCGTACAAAGCAATTTTTTTTTGCCTCATTCAGCATTATATACACACACACACACACACACACACACTTCAGTGTTTCACCACATAAACCATTCTCTGCATCAGCATTTGAATGGGGCAGTATTGTTTTTTGTTGTTGTTGATTTCTTTGTCTATTAAGACAAAATGCATCTATAAGACACTTTTAAAGCACTACACTGCAAAAAATGCTTTTCTTACTTAGTATTTTTGTCTTGTTTTCAGTCCAAATATCTAAAAAAAATCTTACATTAAGAAGCATTTACTAGACAAGCAAAAGTTTTTGTCTTGTTTTGGGGGAAATAACTCAAAATTAAGGGACTTTTTGCTTAAAATAAGCAAAATAATCTGCCAATGGGGTAAGCAAAATAATCTTAATTCAAACAGAAAACAAGATTTTTTTGTTTACCCCATTGGCAGATTATTTGGCTTATTTTAAACTTTAATTTTGAGTTATTTCCCCCAAAACAAGACAAAAACTTTTGCTTGTCTAGTAAATGCTTCTTAATGTAAGATTTATTAGATATTTGGACTGAAAACGACAAAAATACTAAGTAAGAAAAGCATTTTTTGCAGTGTATGTAGTAGAGGCATGATTTTGTTTAAATAGAACTACTTTAAAGGTCCCGTTCTTCGTGATCCCACTGTTCAAACTTTAGTTAGTGTGTAATGTTGCTGTTAGAGCATAAATAATACCTGTAAAATTATAAAGCTCAAAGTTCAATGCCAAGCGAGATATTTTATTTAACAGAAGTTCCCTTTCAAAGCCTACAGCGAACGGCCGGCTTGGACTACATCCTGGTACTTCCTTCTTTAATTACGTCAGTCAGTAGAACAGACTAACCTCCGCCCACAAGAATACGCGAAAAAGGGGGCGTGGTCTTGTTGCTGTCCCACGTGGAGAAGAGGAAGTGTCGCGTGGAGAAGAGGAAGTGTTGCGTTTGAGTGTGTTTGTCGCCATGTCGTCGAGACGCTGTTATTTTCATCCCGGAGTCAAATCACCTTTGTTTGGCTTTCCCAGGGACGCTGTAGAGATCATTAAGCGCATACATCACCCGTTAAGAGGCGTGACCTTTCCACGTGCGCTAAGCTGCTGTCGAATCACAACACAGGAACCGTGCCACGTGCGCTAAGCTGCGGTCAAATCACAACACGGGAACCGCTGGCACAATCAGAACTCGTTACGTATTTCTGAAGGAGGGACTTCATAGAATAAAGGAACTCGTCAGCCGTTTTTAGGACAGTGAAAACAGCGGTGTACAGATAAGTACGCATGCTGTTTGTTGACTTCAGCTCAGCATTCAACACTGTCATCCCATCCAAGTTAATAGCCAAACTTGGAGACCTGGGCATCAACACTTCAATGTGTAACTGGATTTTGGACTTCCTAACTGACAGACCACAGAATGTTCGATCAGGATCCACCTGCTCCACGTCCATCACACTCAACACTGGTGTACCACAGGGCTGTGTGCTAAGTCCGTTTCTCTACTCCCTCTTCACCTCCGACTGCAAGCCTGTGTATGGAACTAATTCCATCGTCATGTTTGTGGACGACACTACGGTGATTGGTCTCATCAGCAACAACGATGAGACTGCCTACAGGGAGGAGATCCAGCACCTGGCCACATGGTGCGCTGATAATAACCTGCTCCTCAACACCACCAAAACGAAGGAGCTCATCGTGGACTTCAGGAAGGAGTCAAGAGGCACACACGACACCATCCACATCAATGGAATGGCTGTTGAGCGTGTCTCCAGTTTCAAGTTCCTGGGGATCCACATCTCGGCGGACATGTCGTGGACGACCAACACCTCCAGCCTGGTCAAGAAGGCTCACCAGCGCCTCTTCTTCCTGAGGACACTGAGGAAGAATCAGCTCTCCTCGGCTATCCTGGTGAACTTCTACCGCTGCGCAATAGAAAGCATCCTGACCAACTGTGTGGCAGTATGGTATGGGAGCTGCTCTGTTGCGGAGCGCAAGGCACTGCAGCGGGTGGTGAAAACTGCCCAGCGCATCACAGGGACTCCACTACCTGCCATCGAGCACATCCAGAGGAAACGCTGTCTGCATCGAGCTCGCAGCATCCTCAAGGACTCCTCTCACCCAGCCCACAGACTGTTTTCTCTCCTGCCCTCCGGCAGGCGTTTCAGGATCCTCCGGACCAGGACCAGCAGACTTAAGAGCAGTTTTTTCCCCAGAGCTGTCTCTTTATTGAACTCAAACCCCCACTGATCCACTTCCCTCATAAACTGCTAACTCTCCTACCTCACACCTACATTCACTTTGTTATTTGCACTACCGACTGTTTATTACAGTAACAACTGTTTACTTATGCATCTTGCACCACCATATCTTAACTGGATTATGCTCATTTGCACTGCCGACTGTATTTATAGTACCAAATGTTTACATTTGCATTTTGCACCGTACTTCTAACTGTAATATTCAACCACTTTCCACTGCACTTTTACACTTTTTTTTTTTTGGATAGCTCTGTCCATAATTTATTGCACTACCTTAATCCATTGCTATTCCTCATATTAGCCTAACATATTATTGTATACCTCTATCTGTAACATTCTGTTTAAAGTAATAGCCATCTGTATATTATATTCATAGGACATATTCACCTGTAATTCTGTTTATAGTAATAGCCATCTGTATATTATATTCACTGTATATATTCACCTGTAAATTCAGTTCTGTTTATAGTAATAACCATCTCTCTATTTATACATATTTATATATATTCAGTACATTTCCATATCCTGCACTTACGCAACCACTGTATATCCTGCACTTGCTGCTATTGCACTTCTGGTTAGACCTAAACTGCATTTCGTTGCCTTGTACTTGTGTAATGACAATAAAGTTGAATCTAATCTAATCTAATCTAATCTAAGTAAATTGTGTTAGAAAATAAAATACTGTGTTTTTTTACACGCGAAACATGAACACATGTTATATTGCACACTGTAAACACAATCAAAGCTTCAAAAAAACACGAAGAACGGGACCTTTAACTTACAAGCTACTTGTAAGTTAAACTAGTTAAGTTACATTCAAGCTACCCTTTTGAAAAAATAGCTAAGTTACTATCAAAAAGCATTTTTACAATGGCATTGTTACAAATAACTGAACAATTGTTAATGAAGAATGTTAAAAATATTTGGGGTTTCAAGCAACATAATGCAATGTAATTATGATTTCAAAGAGAATGGGATGAATTCAGGGTTATTGGGACACTTTTTTCCCAGTCATTTCAATGGCAAAAACTGTCAGAATCATTCGATTTTGTAAACCCAATACTTTTTTGGTTGAATAGTTGAATCTGTACTTATTTTAATAATAATTGTATTTCACATCCTGCCCACTGATGTCCCAAAAGCAATGATGATGTTGAAATACAGTGAATGTAATGTAGGCTATGCAATACATTGTGCAAAAAGGGGGTTTATACGATGGCCAAAAACAAAATTAATAATTTTGGGTAACGCTTTAGATTACGGCCCCGAAAGTACTGCATAAGTAAAGAGAATTTACAGCATCATTTTCGGTAATTATAGTGTAACTATAAAGTAAGTATGTGTAGCTATAAGGGAACAATATGAAATATTTTGGGAATAAAGGGGTAATCGGTGTAGTTACAGGGTAAGTATGAATCTACGGGCTGTAAATTAAAGTGGTGCTTGTTCCCCTCTTGTTTTGTGCAGTTACAGGGTAAGTATGAATCTACGGGCTGTAAATTAAAGTGGTGTTTGTTCCCCTCTTGTTTTGTGCAGTTACAGGGTAAGTATGAATCTACGGGCTGTAAATTAAAGTGGTGCTTGTTCCCCTCTTGTTTTGTGTAGTTACAGGGTAAGTATGAATCTACGGGCTGTAAATTAAAGTGGTGCTTGTTCCCCTCTTGTTTTGTGTAGTTACAGGGTAAGTATGAATCTACGGGCTGTAAATTAAAGTGGTGTTTGTTCCCCTCTTGTTTTGTGTAGTTACAGGGTAAGTATGAATCTACGGGCTGTAAATTAAAGTGGTGTTTGTTCCCCTCTTGTTTTGTGTAGTTACAGGGTAAGTATGAATCTACGGGCTGTAAATTAAAGTGGTGTTTGTTCCCCTCTTGTTTTGTGCAGTTACAGGGTAAGTATGAATCTACGGGCTGTAAATTAAAGTGGTGCTTGTTCCCCTCTTGTTTTGTGTAGTTACAGGGTAAGTATGAATCTACGGGCTGTAAATTAAAGTGGTGCTTGTTCCCCTCTTGTTTTGTGTAGTTACAGGGTAAGTATGAATCTACGGGCTGTAAATTAAAGTGGTGCTTGTTCCCCTCTTGTTTTGTGTAGTTACAGGGTAAGTATGAATCTACGGGCTGTAAATTAAAGTGGTGTTTGTTCCCCTCTTGTTTTGTGTAGTTACAGGGTAAGTACAATAAACAACACATACAAAATCTGATATAGCTGTCACATTGAGAATAGACGTGGAAATGCATTGTCCAAACTTAAATGGTTGTTATTTAATATTGCGTGGGAATATAGATCTAAGTTTGGTCTTGATTTTCTGCACAACATGGAAGTCTGAAAAAGTTATGGAAGTTTAAATTTACTGTAAATTAAACATACTGTACTAAATATTTTTGTTATATAAAATATATATTTTACAAATTAAATGTACTCTAAAATCAAAGCCATGTGTTTGACCAAGTTTTGTTCCAAATTTGAAGTTTATACCACAAAAATTAAAGTCCCCATGAGATTTTGTAGCCCCTGGGTGTCAGCCACATTCCATAGTTTTTTAACAAATTGCAAAATTTCTGTTCAAATATCACTTATATCACAAAACGGTAATCAAATATGGAACATTGAGACTCAGACCTTTCCGGCGATATGTGTTTTGTGGAGATTAGAAAAAAGGTTTTGATTATAAAGTAGTTCAAATAAATGTCGTAATATGAAACCTGACTCCGCCCACTAGGGGGAGGAGCCCACTAGAAGATTTTGGAGTACTGTTTCTATGGTAACGCAACTTCCAATTTCAAAACGGTTTTCTCAGGATGAATTTTGAGTTCGTAAACTTTTGAATGATACCTAATTTATGATGATTACTAAATTATATTATATGAAAAAAGGCGATTGAAAAAAGAGCAGCAAGCGTGAGAATTTAGGGATTTAAGAGAATGCATGCTGTAATCTCACACTAATATTTCATGCTCCCAGTTTGTTTAGTTTGCTTAAAATTACCTTAATATCCCTTAAAATACAGTTTTTTTGGCAATGTCCACATTTTGAAGTGAGCTCAAAATAATGGATACAAATATTAAAGCAGCACTAGGTAACTTTTCAACCTTCATAATATATTTTCAAGACTCTTGTGATGATACATTGACTTACAATAGGTTGAATGGCACGTCTGCCATAGCCTGACAGGGTCTGTATCGTTTTTAATCAGGGCCGGCCCGTGGCATAGGCGGAATCGGCAAATGCTAGGGGCGCCACTCATCCATAGGGGCACCAAAATGTATTACTGATACTATTTTATTCATATTCATTTGAAATATTACCAAATAAAGCGCAAAAAAACGTAACTAAGTCCCCGCATCTTCCTGGTCCGCCTCATCAATCTCCCCCGCCGAGCTTGAAGTGCGTCAGAAATATAACGCGTGATCAGTTTGGCGTTGGGAATTTGTTGTCGCGTCGCCTCTCGCCGCATCTGATATAGACAGGATTGCTTTCATTTTTTAGGGAGCTTGGCCGCTCGCTCCAGGTGTAGACACGGTGAAAGTTGCCTGATCATTTATGACGGATGGCCGAATTGTAGTGTCATAAAAAACAGAAGCATCTGATGCAGGCAAGATAAGGGAAACACTGCACAAATGCTCTTCTTATTTAGTATTTTTGTCTTGTTTCTAGTCTAAATATCTACAAATTCTTAAACCAAGATGCATGTACTAGATAAGTAAAAATATATTTTTTCTTAAGTGAGTTTATGCTTAAAACAAGCTAAATGATCTGCCAATGGAGTGAGACAAATAATCTTGTTTCTGATTGAAATCTTGTTTCTTGTTTCTGTCCTAAACAGAAATAAGATAATTTTTCTCACCCCATTTGGCAGATAATTGTGTTAGTTTTAAGCTAAAACTCACTTCATTTTGATTTTTTTCCCCCAGAAAACAAGGAAAAAATTATCTAATGTCATTTTACTAGTAAATACATCTTGATTTAAGAATTTTGATGTTTGGACTGGACACAAGAAAAAATGACTTATTAAGAAGAGCATTTTTTGCAGTGTAAAGACAGAGGTAAAGTGGTGTAATGAATGAACAGTTTATTTATTTGCATAATGTACGCTAATTAATTCCAGTTTGACCTTAAACTATATGAAGCAGCTGTTCTGGGTTCTCCAGTGGATTTTGTCAAAAAGAATCATATCTGTTTTTTTAAATGCATGTAATATCACTTTTTTAATAGCCTAATGTTTTTACTCTACAGTTGTGCAGTTTTAAGGGGACATATGGACATTTTAAAATGTATTTGCCGAAATTAGTAACGATATTTATATACAGGTTTATTTAAAATAGCAACATTTTATGTAAATTTCATATTAAATATCTAAATTTCTCAGTTTAATTCATGGTGAAAACATGAATGTGCATATTAGTGGAAGTTTGCTGCATCTACTGGAAAACAAACACTTTTGTTAGTTCTCAATAGTGTGTGCATGAATGCAAGATGCAATCACTTGTTATTTGTGTTTAGGCTGTAATGTGGCGTAGGTGCTATTTTTGTATAGTTTAACTATCATCAGCCTTTTAAAAAAATTAAATAATAATAATATCATGAGCATAATGACAGGGTAGAATGGACTGGACATCATATAAAACAATAAAAATTAAAAAAACATCAATGCATTAAAAAAATAAAACAGTACCAGTGTTTCCGCAACTTAGACTAAAAACATGTAGTGCTAAACCTTGATACAAGTCAAGTCTTACCTAGGGCAGCAAATTGGTCAGGGCCGGCCCTGTTTTTAATCTTACTTTTAAACTTCGGGTTTCGGGTAGTAACACGAGAAAAAAAAGAACTACAAAATTCGACTGCTTTACGGCATGTCACTTCCACCATCACCACCATCTTCCTTAAATTCGGACGTGCGAGCCCAACTATCCTTTGTTTGCCGGATGTTATAGTCATGGCCGAGGCCGAGGCACAGAAAAAGAAGAAAGCAAAGGTTTTGTCGGAGGAATGCAAAAAGAGGAAAAGAGAAAGTGATCGTATTAAAGGCAGGACGAGGATCAACATTGGGCCAGCGTTTGCTCGTTGGCGTGAGCTGAAGGAGGTCAATATATTATATTGACGATATATGGTTATTACCTACCACTCAAACATTGAATTGAAGGATCATATAGATTCTGTAAAACGCTAACCAATAGACTAGACTATAATGACTATAATGATGCTGGCTTGTAAACGTGAGCATCGCGATCATTTGGCGTTTGAAAAAATAATAAAACCCATGAAATGATATTCATATGACATGCTGAAACATATGCCACTCTACCTGGGCAGAACACCTGCATGTGAACTCCTGCAGTGTTCAGGGCTATCATAGCTGTCAGGTCAACAAATGCACGTGCGATGCATCCCCTGATGTAGAGTTTACGACAGTAGTAGAGGACAATACTGTTTCCCAACTGTAGGGGGACCCGAGAGCAAAACCTACCTAGTGCTGCTTTAAAGTCAAGATCATCCATATTATCCCTTTAACTGTCACCCACCTTTTTGAGAATACACATGAAAATGCACTATCCAAACTTAAAGGGCTGTAATTCAAGAATGCTTTGGAATATAGAGCAAAGTTTGGTCTCGTGTTAAAGACGACACTCTGCAGATTATTGCTGAAGTAATTCAAAATATGAAAGAGTTATGGAAGTTTAAATTTACTGTAAATGAAATACTGTACTAAATATTTTTTATTTCACATAAAATATATATTTTACAAAAAATAATTTACTCTAAAATTACTATAAAATCAAAGCCATATGTCTGACCAATTTGTGTTCCAAATTTGAAGTTGATATCACAAAAATTGAAGTTCCCATGAGATTTTGTTTAAGGTGCTGTACCAAAAACAGCCACCGGGTGTCATTCAAATTCCATTTATTGTTTTTTTGATGCATTTTCCTGTAAATTTCTGTCCAAATATCACTTCCATCACAAAACAGTCACCAAATATGGACCCTTGAGACTCAGACCTTTCCGACAATATGTGTTTTGTCAAGATTAGAAAAGATTTTGAATATAAAGTAGTTAAAATAAATGTTGTAATATGAAACATGACACCGCCCACTAGGGGAGGAGCCCGCTAGAATAATTTAGAGTAACGTTTCCATGGTAACACAATGTCCGATTTCAAAACGGGTTTCACAGGATGAATTTTGAGTTTGTTAGCTTTCAAATGATACCTAATTTATGATAATTACTTATTATATGATACGAAAAAAAGGCGATAAAAAAAGAGCACCAGGCGTCCCACCTGTGGGACGGTGACATTTAAGAGGTTAAATTAATCTCTACAATCTAAACCTTAGAAAAATAGATTGTTTGAATTTAATTTTCTTTCAAATAACGGAATATTTCATTTTAGTAGCAAAAAGGAGCAATATGAATGTGTTTGCTAGCATGTTTTAGCATTTTGTTAGCATGAATTAGCATGTTGCTAACATTATTTAACATGTTACTGTGATCCTGGCTTATCCAATGTTCATATTTCTGCTCTGGAATGGGTCATTCTATAATTTAGGGTGCATTTAATGTCCATTGATGATATGTTTTCTAACAATTTCCTTCATAAATATCATATTTTGTCCAATATTTCATGCACCCAGTTTGTTTAGTTTGCTTGAAATTGCCTTTATATCCCTTAAAATACCGTTTTTTTTTGTCCACATTTTGGAAGTGAGCTCAAAATAATGGATAAATTGTTTGAATTGAATTATCTTTCAAATAACAAAATATTTCATTTTAGTAACGTCCGCAAAAATGATGTCAACTATGCTACTAACCTAACAAACTGAAAAATGGTTTATCCCATAACCCTGTGACCAGGATCATGTGGTGTTGTTTTCTTCTGCGGCAGATATTTTGAACACATTATGGTAAATACCCTCCTCATTTTTCCTATATTTGATCTCCATTGGCCTAGTGTCAAGGAGGATATTAAATGTCCGTCAACTATGTTGGGTACATTGTTATGGTTTGCAATATTTTTATGATTGGATTTCAAATAGATATTCAAATGTGAGACATTACACTGATAAAATACACTGATCAGGCATAACATTATGAGCACTGACATGTGAAGAGAGTAACACTGATGATCTCCTGTTAGTGGGTGGGATATATTAGGCAGCAAGTGAACATGTTGTCCTCAGAGTTGATGTGTTAGAAGCAGAAAAATGGGCAAGCGTAAGGATTTGAGCGAGTTTGACAAGGGCCAGATTGTGACGGCTAGATGACTGGGTCATAGCATCTCCAAAACTGCAGCTCTTGTGGGGTGTTCCCGGTCTGCAGTGGTCAGTCTCTATCAAAAGTGCTCCAAGGAAGGACCAGTGGAGAACCGGCCACAGGGTCATGGGCGGCCGAGGCTCATTGATGCACGTGTGGAGCGAAGGCTGGCCCGTGTGGTCCGATCAAACAGACGAGCTACTGGAGCTCAAACTGCTCAAGAAGTTAATGCTGGTTCTGATAGAAAGGGGTCAGAATACACAGAGCATCTCAGTTTGTTGCGTATGGGGCGGCACAGCCGCTGACCAGTGCCCATGCTGACCCCTGCCCACCGCCCAAAGCACCAACACGTGAGCATCAGAACTGGACCACGGAGCAATGGAAGAAGGCGGCCTGGTCTGATGATCACGTGTTCTTCTACATCACGTGGATGGCCGGGTGTGTGTGTGTGGCTTACCTGGGGAACACATGGCACCAGGTGCACTATGGGAAGAAGGCGTGGCGGCGGAGGCAGTGATGCTTTGGGCAATGTTCTGCTGGGAAACCTTGGGTCCTCCTTCCATGTGGATGTGGCTTTGACACGTCCCACCTACCTAAGCATTGTTGAGCCCATGTCCAGCCTCTCATGCAGACAGTATTCCCTGGTGGCTGTGGCTCTTTCAGCAGATAATGCGCCGCCACAAAGCACAAATGCTTCAGGAATGGTTTGAGCCGTTGACTCGGCCTCCAAATTCCCCAGATCTCAATCCAATCGAGCATCTGTGGGATGTGCCGAACAAACAAGTCCGATCCATGGAGGCCCCGCCTCGCAACTTACAGGACTTAAAGGATCTGCTGCTAACATCTTGGTGCCAGACACCACAGCACAGCTTCAGGGGTCTAGAGGAGTCCATGCCTCGACGTGTCAGGGCTGTTTAATTAAGATTATGCATAATTTTCATATTTAAACATAACATTTCAGAAAACTTGTAATACAAAAAATGTTTGCGATTCTTAATGTAATTAATCAGCTGGGGCAGTGTGATGATGATATTGTTGGTTAATGCCTATTCGCTCTGCCTTAAGCTTGTATATCTTCAATGTTGATGGATTAAATCCAAGAGCCACAGAAAACATGAGCGCGTGCTCTTTAAATGGAGCTGCTTTAGCATGTATTTAGGACACAGCAGACGTTTCCCCCTCGAAGCCTGCTCCATTTAAATCCCCTAGAAAATAAAGATTAACGCCAGTGTTTCTGCACTTATGTGTTTGTCAGCAATCAGTGCGTAATCTGGCGGCTGCAGTAGAGTAAACACACACACACACACACACACACACACACTGAAGAGATGCTGGACATCTGCCACCACACTCAACACTTTCTCTCACACACGCCATGCTGAAAGATCTCCACCGCTGAATGCTTGAATGTCCCACCTGTCCTCGAGTGCTTGAGTTTAACAGTAACAGAGTCAGACATTAACCAGGACCGCCGAGTGACACCGGTGACCCGCAGGTTTAATATGTGGCAGCTGAAATCATTTCCTCTGTTCTTGTAATCTGTTATCTAACATTTGATTTATTCTCATCTATTCTAGTTCTGACGTTTAGTGACCTCGCTGTGTTTCAGAGGTGAGTGTCGTTCAATGTCCCAGATATGTTTCCTATCAAGTTATGAAACATTTATAATAAAACACTGAATGTGATGAACTCTCCAACAACTCGATTATATTCAAATCTACATATTTTTACATATATTTTACATTTCGGTATATTAGCAGTGACTAATATCCTGTGCTTTATGTACAGCTACTTCTGTATTTGACAGGGCTCGACATTAAGCCGGTTCACGTGCTTGTCCTTCGGATAAGTAAATCTGTCATCCACTTGTCCTAGCAAAAAATTAGCTTGTCCGGAATTGTTTTGTGTGTTGTAAATATAATTTATTCTGAAGCAATATTCTCACCAGTGTTCGATCAGCTTTGACATATTTAAATCTGCATATTTGTGATATTTTTACCTTTTATTTCCATAATCTTATTAAATATAGGCTATGCTTCAGCTTGCATCATATATTCTTAAATTTGATCTATAAATTAATTTAGAATAAGACACTATAGGGCTGTTACTAATCAAATTAAATAATATACACAGATTTTTTTTATTAATAAATAAATACGCAAGATATTGAGTATTAATAAAAGCACGTGTCCCAGTCACGCCGACCCCTGTCTTCTTCCTTCCTTGTCTAACCGAACCTTTATCACACTGGTGCCGAAACCCGGGAAGGGAGAAGAACGCCGCCGCCATGGAAACCCCGTCAGGAGCGCCATTTGCGGAGATCATTCAATCGCTGGCTGGTCTTCACCAGGAACAACATCTCCAGTTACTGGCCATGAGGGAGGAGCAGGAAAAGAAGTTTGAGCTCCTCCTCCAGGCTCAGTTTGAAGACCGCCAGCTGTTCCGGAGCTGGATAGGCCGGGAGGAGAAGGCCACCCCCCCCGCGTCATCTGACTCGGCGGCTTCTGTACCGCTGTCGAAGATGGGTCCCCAGGACGATCCTGAAGCGTTCTTGGATCTCTTCGAGAAGTCCGCCGAAGTCCGGGGGTGGCCCACCGCGGACTGGCCAATGCGGCTACTCCCCTTGCTGTCCGGAGAGGCACAGGTAGCCGCCCACCAACTGCCAGTCCAGAACCTCCTGGTCTATCAGGACCTGAAGAGGGCGATCCTACAGCGGGTCGGCCGGACCCCGGAACAACATCGACAGAGGTTCAGGACCCTGGGCCTCGAAGAGTCCGGCCGACCCTTCGTCTTCGCCCAACAGCTCCGGGACTCCTGCCGCAAATGGCTGATGGCCGATGGGAGCGACGTCGAGGGAGTCATCGATCGAGTGGTACTGGAGCAGTTCGTCAGCAGGCTGCCCAAGACGACTGCACAGTGGGTCCAGTGCCACCGCCCGACGTCGCTGAACCAGGCCATCCAACTGGCGGAGGACCAAATGGTGGCGTGCCCGGGGGTCGGCGAACCCCTTCCATCTGCCTCTCTCTCCTCTCTCTCTCCCCCTTTTGTCTCTAAACCTGTCCCTCTACCCAGGTCGCGAGGGGGCCCCGCCCCGAAACCGGCGCCCAGGTGGAGGACGGGATTCCCAGCCGAGCCTCCGATGACATCACGGGCCCCGCCTAAAGGGCTGGGGATCCCCACCGGCTCTCTCGCGGCTTCCTCTTCCCCTCCGCTCTCTCCACGCCAATCGCTCGAGCCGCTTCCCGCCACCAGGGTGGCGGTGAGGTCTGGGCCGGCTTGTTGGCGCTGCGGGGACCCCGGACACTTTGTGGATCGCTGTCCGGTAATGGAAGTGGGGACGCTGATCCGGGTCCCCGACGAGCCGCAAGCCGCCCCCGGTCAGGCCGGCCTGTACCAAATACCTGTGAGTATTAAGGGGGGTACGTATCATGCGCTGGTCGATTCAGGTTGTAACCAGACCTCCATCCACCAGAGCCTGATTCAACCCCGGGCATTGGTTAATAGCCGCGTGGTTAAGGTACGGTGTGTGCACGGGGAGGTGGTGAATTATCCGCTGCTGCCTGTTCAGATTCATTTCAGGGGACAAAAGCATAGCGTTGAGGTTGCAGTTAACCCGCACCTCCGGCACCCGATTATCTTGGGGACTAATTGGCCGGCATTTAATAATCTGATGGGTTATTTATGCTCGCGTGCCTCTTGGGGAAAGAGAGACCGAGGCAGGACCGCGGTGGTTCAGCTTGGGGAAGCTCAGCCGGGACCTCGGGAATCTGTTTCAGGGGAAACAAGCGCTCTACAGAGAACTATTCTCTCTGAGCGCGATGACTTTCCCCTGGAACAGTCCCGAGATGAGGCGCTCAAACATGCGTTCGATCAGGTCCGCTCCATCGACGGCCGACTTCTCCGACCTGACCAACCGCTCTCCTACCCGTATTTTACGGTCGTCAAAGATAGGTTGTATCGGGTAACCCAAGATGCCCAGTCGAAACAAGATACAACCCAGTTGTTAGTTCCAAAGAGCCGTCGGGAAATGCTTTTCCAGGCGGCTCATTCTAATCCAATGGCCGGACATTTAGGTCAGTCAGCGACACTAAACCGTCTCATGGCCCGTTTCTTTTGGCCGGGCATTCACGAGAACGTGCGCAGGTGGTGTGCGTCGTGTCGTGAATGTCAGTTGGTGAATCCACCGGCCACTCCAAAAGCACCATTGTGTCCCCTTCCTTTAATGCAGGTCCCCTTCGAAAGAATTGGCATGGACCTCATCGGGCCATTAGAACGGTCTGCACGTGGGCACCGCTTTGCGTTGGTCCTTGTGGATTACGCAACACGGTACCCTGAGGCAGTGCCATTGCGTAACATTTCCGCTAAGAGCGTCGCAGCGGCACTGTTTCAGTTAATCTCCCGGGTGGGAATCCCGAAAGAGATTCTCACCGATCAGGGCACGGCGTTTATGTCACGGACAATTCGCGAACTATACGAGTTACTGGGCATTAAATCGATCCGCACGAGCGTCTATCACCCACAAACAGACGGTCTGGTGGAACGATTTAATCGCACCTTGAAAACCATGATTCGGAAGTTCGTGCGAGAAGACGCCAAAAATTGGGACAAGTGGCTAGAGCCTCTGTTGTTTGCTATACGGGAGGTCCCCCAAGCCTCCACGGGGTTTTCCCCCTTCGAGCTCCTTTATGGACGCCAGCCCCGCGGGGTTTTAGACGTCCTTAGGGAGACTTGGGAGGACGGACCTTCAGATAGCAAAAATGAAATTCAGTATGTCCTCGACCTGAGAACAAAACTCCACACTTTGGGGCGGCTGTCAATGGAGAATTTGTTGCAGGCTCAGGACAGACAACGTAGGCAATACAATAGGGGCTCTAGATTACGTCAATTTGCACCGGGAGATAAAGTACTTCTATTACTCCCCACGTCTAACTCTAAATTACTCGCAAAGTGGCAAGGACCCTTTGAGGTCACACGGCGAGTTGGCGATCTCAATTATGAGGTTCTTCGTACGGATAGGGACGGAGCACGTCAGATTTATCACCTCAACCTTCTAAAAAAGTGGTCTGAGGCGGAGTCGGTGTTGCTGGCGACGGTAGTGAGCGGGGAGGAGGATCTCGGGCCGGAGGCGCTCCCAAAGCCAAAATCCGCTGCCCTGGCCCTTGGTGGAGATCACCTCTCACCCTCGCAGCTCACCGACTTGAAAAGGTTGCAGGCAGATTTTGCAGACGTGTTCTCGCCCCTTCCCGGTCGAACGAATCTCATCCATCACCACGTTGAGACGGAACCGGGTGTGGTCGTTCGTAGCCGCCCGTATCGCTTACCTGAACATAAAAAAAAAATAGTTCAGAGCGAATTGGAGGCAATGTTGGACATGGGGGTAATAGAAGAATCCAGCAGTGACTGGGCGAGCCCGATCGTTTTGGTTCCAAAGCCTGACGGCTCCGTTCGCTTCTGCGTGGATTATAGAAAAGTCAATGCGGTGTCTAAATTCGACGCTTATCCAATGCCTAGGGTTGACGAGTTACTTGACCGGCTGGGTGCTGCTCGATTTTATTCGACGCTGGACTTAACCAAGGGATATTGGCAGATCCCCTTATCTCCTCTGTCCAAAGAAAAGACAGCTTTCACCACGCCGTTCGGGTTACACCAATTTGTCACCCTTCCTTTCGGCTTGTTCGGGGCTCCAGCGACCTTTCAGCGTCTGATGGACAGAATTCTCCGGCCGCACGCTGCATATGCCGCTGCCTACCTGGATGATATTATCATCTATAGTGGGGATTGGCAGCGTCATATGCAGCATCTGCGGGCTGTCCTGAAGTCGCTGAGGAGGGCGGGGCTCATGGCCAACCCAAAGAAGTGTGCGATTGGGCGGGTGGAAGTAAGGTATCTGGGCTTCCACTTGGGTCACGGGCAGGTGCGTCCCCAAATTGATAAGACGGCAGCGATTGCGACCTGTCCGAGACCCAAGACCAAAAAGGAAGTTAGACAGTTCCTGGGGCTGGCGGGATATTACAGAAGGTTTGTGCCTAATTATTCGGACCTCGCCAGCCCGCTGACTGATCTAACGAAAAAGGAAGTGCCAGATACGGTTCAGTGGACGGAGCAGTGCCAGCAGGCTTTCACCAAGATAAAGGCTGCTTTGTGTGGCGGACCGCTCTTAACGGCTCCTGACTTTTCTCTCCCTTTTGTCCTGCAGACTGACGCATCGGACCGAGGGCTGGGCGCTGTCCTGTCTCAGGGGGTGGAGGGTGAAGAGCGGCCGGTGCTGTACATCAGTCGTAAGCTCTCTAAGAGAGAGACGATGTACAGCACCATAGAAAAGGAGTGTCTTGCCATCAAGTGGGCCGTTCTTACTCTCCGATATTACCTCCTGGGACGGGAGTTCACCCTCTGTTCAGACCACGCCCCCTTGCAGTGGCTCCATCGCATGAAAGATACCAACGCGCGGATCACCCGGTGGTATCTGGCTCTTCAGCCCTTTAAGTTTCAGGTGATCCACAGGCCGGGTGCTCAGATGGTTGTGGCCGACTTCCTCTCCAGGAATGGGGGGGGGGGGGCTGCAGGCCGGATGGCTCCCCGGCCTGAGTCGTGCGGTGGGGGTATGTGGTGAGGTGGGCGTGGTTTTCGCGAGGTCTGCGGGCGGAGAGAAGGAAAGGATCCGAGCGGTGAGTAAGCGGCTTGAGCGCTGATTAAATACACCTGTCTCTGATTACAGTAATTGGCGTGGAGAGACCTATAAAGCCGGTGCGAGAGAGAGATGGAGAGAGAGAGGGACTGGGACACGACTGCTGCGACGCACACACGACACAGTGACTGTTTGAGAGAGTTTGAGAGACCAGTGAAGTCTGGAGACCTGTTTGCGCCCACGAGCGCTATTTATTTTTGCAAGATATTGAGTATTAATAAAAGCACGTGTCCCAGTCACGCCGACCCCTGTCTTCTTCCTTCCTTGTCTAACCGAACCTTTATCACAGTTATAAATATAAAAACTCCACAATTTGTAATTTGAATTGAGTTACTTTGTGTGAGAGGCGCTCATTTGTTGTGATTTCTCCTCGAGAGGCTGCGCGAGCGTCAACAGCGCAAACAGATGCAAAATCATTCTTACATTTTGGTGATTCCCTAGTTATTTTTTGTTATTGACGTTTTAATCGGTCGGGCAAGTAGAATTCTCTTTCACTTTCCCCTTCAAAAAATCCACTTGTCCGGGACAAGCGTTAATGTCGAGCCCTGATTTGATGTTTTTTTGTTTTCATTTCAGACATAATTGTTGAAAAAATGTGAAAATTGGTTTATTTGAGGTGTTTGATGCAATTTCAAGACAGACAGACATAAGAAATATACTCTCATAAAGGTAAAAATTAGAGATGCGCGATATATTGGCCACCATATCGCTATCAGCCGATATGAAAATTAGTCCGATATATTAAAGCCGCTTATTAGTATTGTATTATTTCCTTCAGCTGAGACACTTCAGATGTGCACTGTTCATCATGATGGGTTTGATTTGATTGAAATATGATTGAAATCACTTCAAAGGTCAGAACAACATGAGCAGCGCAAGTCTGTCATATCGGCTTCATAAAATCATAATGAGAACATCATAATTGTGTGTTTGGGACATGGATGTAATGCTGAGACTTTTTGTTTTCGTAATCAGACTCTCAAAAATTATATATAAATTTGGATTTAGATTTAACGGCCGATATATCGGTTATCAGTTCTCAAATATCGGTTATCGGTATTGAGCAAAATGTTCATATCAGTGCATCCCTAGTATAAAAAGACCTGTAAAACTCTCATTCTGGTACTGAAATCTTACATTTTTGATACTGAAGCAATGAGAATTTAGTAACTATTCCTTGATACATTTACATGTATGCACTTGTCAGATGCAACTTATGTCATTGCATTCAAGCTATGCATTTTGTTCATGCATTCCCTTACTAGCATTTCTCTATTCTGGTATAACGTATGAAAGCTTTACCCCAGTGTTCGGCCTGCTGTCATATGCAAGATATCATATCACGAAAACACATGGTGCAGATTGTCATGTTATCAGGGTGGTGGAGACTATAGTGAAAGGTTCACACCCCTCTAGTGCATTGAGTAAAACACCTCCATTACTCCAGGAAGATTGACACGGGAATAAATGATCTGATAAATGAAGGGCATGGGTTCGATTCCCAGGGAATGCATGAACATGAACACATGAACATTGAATGCAATGCAATTCACTTTTGGATAAAAGCATCTGCTAAATGCATGAGTGTGAAATGCAAATGTCCCTATTAATCAGTTTATTAGACACAAATGTGTTTATCTAACCTGAAATCTCATTTTGAAACTAAAGATTTCCAGCTGATGCACGATACTTTGACAGAATCCATCGTGCTTTGAAGAGCTCGAGCTCAAAACTGCAGTAGAGTAAACAGTGTTATCATGCGTTGGTGTGGTAGTTATCTTTCTTAGTGAGAACGTGCCTTAACAGTCTAATCGCAACCATAAAGATACATGCAAAAGCTGCCACAGGTTTGGTAAATAATTGCAGAATTCAGGTCGAGATCGGCATTAGAGCACCTGAAACCTGTCAGTCTGCATGGTTATATTCGGCTCATGTGAGAGGGAATGTTGGGAGAAAACAACTTGATCTGTTC
Organism: Romanogobio albipinnatus; assembly: GCA_023566225.1. NCBI lineage: Eukaryota > Metazoa > Chordata > Actinopteri > Cypriniformes > Gobionidae > Romanogobio > Romanogobio albipinnatus. Next base: position 52,537,251 of record CM042249.1, read on the forward strand.
TTGACCTTCTCTAATATCACCGCATCCACAGCGCACTTGAGTAAATGTCACTGTCACATTAGGTGCGATCATCACACTCATCTCTCTGCCTCCCGCTCAACCAACCGGAGCCCTGTTTCCATGGTACCACGGGATGCACAGCGCGCATACAGACTCTCTGATGTAACGTGGCAGATGTTGCGCATCCCCAGATGTTCGTAACTCGTCATCACCAGCGAATCATGACGTCAGTGGAGATGCTGATTAGAGGTTGATCTTTGTTTCGGGTTCAATACAACTTAACCTACACGAACGGCATCTGTGAGTCTGACTTTGCAAAGTCATTTTCTTGTGCCCCTCAGTTTGTTAAAACAACCACTTGTGGAAGGTCTGTGTATGCAAAGAGCTTTGTGCAAAAATTATGCTATTTGATCTGTAAAGTGTCTAATTCTTCATTTTTTGCATCTTTATTATGTTTAGGGTGATAGATCCTGAAGTTTGCCCTTTGTAGACAGTACCCGTTTTAGTAGTCTTACACATATTAGTCACATAGTAGTCTTACAAGGACTGTTTATCGTCTGTTGGAGCCATTAATGGGTGTATGTAATTTTCTTTCACACACCTAGAGGGCGCTCAGTGTATTTATGTTGTCAAGTCGGCACAGAAGTGTGCGCGAAGAAGATCAAACAAACTTTTTGATCTTATGTGATGAACTTGAATGGATAGGTTTGATGAAACACTTAAATGAACTATTCCTTCTTTGTTTATTTTTGCTTTTGTTTGGTTTTGAAAGAAACACACAATAAATGGATTGGAAAATCCAACTTTATTTAGAAATTTATGGACATTGCCTTTAGTTTAAATACGTTCAAGAAACACACGCGTCAAAACCAACGATCTAAAAATAGAGCAAACACGCGCCTACAATCGTCCTTTTTAGAGCACCCACCTCCTATGCCAAAGACGCAGGTTTGAATCCCACTCAGAGCGGGTTGAGGAGGACCGGTTGCATTGGTGCCGGGACCCGAATGGGAGTGAGGTTTAGGGGGGAGAGTGTAACAGAGGCGAGCTAGTAAGAGCTGTGCGTGTAAACTTCACTTTAGTGTCTTTGTTAGCGTACCCACCTCCTATGGTGGAGACACTGGTTTGAATCCCACTCAGAGTGGGTGGAGTAGGACTGGTTACATTGGTGCCGTGACCCGGACAGGAGTGCGGTTTAGGGGGGAGAGTGTAACGGAGGCAAGCTAGTAAGAGCTGTACGTGTAAACTTCACTTTAGTGTCTTTGTTAGTGCCCCACCTCCTATGGCGGAGACACTGGTTTGAATCCCACTCAGAGTGGGTGGAGTAGGACTGGTTACATTGGTGCCGTGACCCGGACAGGAGTGCGGTTTAGGGGGGAGAGTGTAACGGAGGCAAGCTAGTAAGAGCTGTACGTGTAAACTTCACTTTAGTGTCTTTGTTAGTGCCCCACCTCCTATGGCGGAGACACTGGTTTGAATCCCACTCAGAGTGGGTGGAGTAGGACTGGTTACATTGGTGCCGTGACCCGGACAGGAGTGAGGTTTAGGGGGGAGAGTGTAACGGAGGCAAGCTAGTAAGCGTGGAAAACTTTCTTTAGTGTCTTTGTTAGCCACTTCCTATGCCGGAGATGCTGGTTCGAATCCCTCTTGGAGTGGAGGGGTGTAGGAGCGGAGGGGTTACATTTGGTGCCGTGACCCAGATGGGAGTGAGGTTTAGGGGGAGAGTGTAAAGGAGTCTAGTGAGAGCTGTGTGTAGCCTTCACTTTAGCATCTTTGTTAGCACACCCATCACCTTTGCCGGAGATGCTGGTTCGAATCCCACTTGGAGCGGGGCGAGTAGAAATGGAGGAGTAAGTTTTGGTGCCGTGACCCGGACAGGAGTGAGTGTAACGGAGGCAAGCTAGTTAGAGCTGTGTGTGTAAACTTCACTTTACCGTCTTAGTTAGCATTCCCACCTCCTATGCCGGAAACGCTGGTTCAAATCCCACTAAGAGCAGGCGGAGTAGGACCGGTTGCATTGGTGCCGTGACCCGGATGGGAGTGAGGTTTAGGGGGGAGAGTGTAACAGAGGCCAGCTAGTAAGAGCTGTGTGTTTAAACTTCACTTTAGTGTCTTTGTTAACGCACCTACCTCCCATGCTGGAGATGCTGGTTCGAATCCCACTCGGAGCGGGGCAAGGAGGACCGGAGGAGTTACTTTTGGTGCCATGACCCGGACAGGAGTGAGTGTAACGGAGGCAAGCTAGTTAGAGCTGTGCGTGTAAACTTCACGTTAACATCTTTGTTAGCGCATCCATCACCCATGCCGGAGACACTGGTTCAAATCCCACTTGGAGCAGGGCGAGTAGAACCAGAGGGGTTACATTTGGATCCGTGACCCGGATGGGAGTGAGGTTCGGGGGGAGAGTGTAAGGGGGTCAAGCTAGTAAGAGCTGTGCATGTAAACCTGTAAACCTCAGTCCCCTGATCTCAAGAGACATCCTAAAGACTGATGCTTGAGACTGTGGTCTTTAGCGTCCTTGTTAGCTTGCCCACTTCCTATGCCAGAGACACTGGTTTAAATCCTGCTCTGAGTGGGGCAAGTAGAACCAGAGGGGTTGGATTTGGTGCCGTGACCCGGATGGGAGTGAGGTTCGGGGGGAGAGTGTAACAGGGGCAAGCTAGTGTGTGTAAACCCCACTCCCCTGATATCAAGAGGCACACTAGCAACTGACTCTAGAAAAAAACTGTAGCTTAGTAATCCTGAAGACATTGATTAGCTTGTTCAGGGGTGTTTGATTAGGATTGGGGCAAAACTCTGCAGGACAGAGGCACTCCAGGACCAATGTTGCCTATCCCTGTGCTAGAGACTGTGGTCCTTGTTAGCGCGCCCACCTCCCATGCAGGAGACGCTGGTTTGAGTCCCACTTGGAACAGGGCAAGTAAGACCGGAGGGGTAAACCTCACTTCCCATGATCTCAAGAGGTGGGCTAGATACTGACGCTAGATACTGTGGTCTTTAGCTTCCAATGCCAGAGACGCCGGTTCGATTCCCGCTTGGATATATATTTATATACTGTATATGTCTTGTCATATTCACACATTTATCACAGTCTCTTGCCCATGTGCAAGTGCATTATGACTTTTGCTTGTTTTTACAAACTGAGGAAGGATTTAAAATAATTTTCTGTGGTAATCGACATCGTGGATTCAGACCTGCTCATATAGATCCAGTGAACCTATAATGCAAAAGGTATGCTTGAGATGTTCCTCGTTTTTAAGTCGCTTTGGATTAAAGCATCTGCTAAATGAATAAATGTACATGTAGTTTCTGAAGCTTTAAAGAGTAAACTGTCTCATGTTTATTTGCACGCCATGGAATAAAGTTGTATAAATGATAACAATGGTGTGACCCTGTATTTCCTTTAGAAAAACTTCTCTCAATTGTTCCTCCTAAACAGCCATGAGATTAAATAGAAATATTTACTGAAGACTGATGTTTCTCCTGAGACAAGACCCCATGTGTGAGTTTCAGAAGAGATCTCAACCATGTCTCAGATCTCAAACACTATGATCTGACAACTATTGACTCATTTAGATCTGTTTTGGGAGAATCATCTGCTCTAAGTCACGTCTTGCTGTTTATTTTGGTGCATTATTAACTTCCGTCTGCTCGCAGGGAACGTGCTGTAATGCGGCTCATCTGTCTTACCTCGCAGTCGTACAGCAGGTGCAGCTGCCCGTCGATCCACTCCTCGATGTCCAGCCTCCTCTGGAGGTCTTTGCGGTTGTATTTGACCGTTAGTTTGCCCAGTTTGCGTTGGGCAGGCTCCTCCTCTTTGGTCTGAAACATCACTCTGGACTGGGTGCCCGGCTCCGACGCCATGCCTGCCACAACCTCACACGGACGGGGAGAAGTCCAAGAGGCGGCTGTCTCTCTCTCTCGGTCTGTCTGTCTCTCTGTCTGTCAAACACAGGGTCCTTCAGTCACAGTCCTGCTGTCGTTTGCTCCTCTGTGGCTCTCTATACTGCAGTGTGTTTCTGACTCATGATCGGGTTGTTTCTGTCCTACAGCCTCGTTTAGCGCCTGTCTTCTGTCTGCACTCTACTAACACTGCCTCTCTCTCTTTCTGTCTGCCTCTCTCACTCCTTCCTCTCTCTCTCTGCCTCTCTCGCACCCTCCCCTACCTCTCTCTCTCTCTCCCTCCCCCTCTCCTGCATTCACTGCCTACTGCCTTTATAGGTTAGTAATGAAGACGTGTTGTCGTTGTGTGTTCATGTGTGTGTTCAGGGGGAACATAGTTCAACTCAGGACTGATAATATGCAAGATCAGTGTCAGAGGTCAAAACACTTGTTAAAGCACTTGTGGCTATTACTGTAATTCATATACAATGGGAGTACAGTTATATTTATTAATTTAGCAGATTTAAATACAGTCAAACCTAAATTTATTCAGACACCTTCCACATTTTCTCACAGTATCACAGTTTATTCGCTATAGTTTTAGAAAGGGATGTAATGGCTTACGATCAACCAATCAGCTGTTAAATTTAAGTACACAATTAGATAATACCAATTCCGGTCAACCAATGACCAAGCAATGCTTCATTTTGTTCAGTCTGTGGTGTCAAAGGCCGCATTCTCAATTAAAGTTAAAAAGTGGGTGTTCTGAGTGGTTGCTAGGGGGTTGCTAAGCTGTAAAAATAAATAAATACATTTTAGAAAATAAATTAAAAAAAATTTAAATAAATAAATAAAACCATTCAATTTGCTCATTTTTAAAGAAAACACGAGTGGTGTTTGTCAGTGCAAAACTCAGTTGTGAATGGTTGCCAGGGTGTTTCTATGCGGTTGCTAGGGCATTGGTGTACGGTTATGATATTCTGAGTGGCTGTTAGTGTGGTGCTGTGTGGTTTCTAGGGACTTCTGGGTGTTTGTTAGAGGTTGCTAAGCTGTTCTGTTGCTAGGGTGTTCTGAATGGTTTCCAGAGTGTTGCTATGTGGTTGCTAGGGTGTTCTTGGTGGCTACTAGGGCGTTGTTATAAGGTTTGCTAAGATATTCTGAGTGGCTGTTACTGTTTGGCTGTGTGGTTTCTAGGGACTTCTGGGTGGTTGTTAGAGGTTGCTAAGCTGTTCTGTTGCTAGGGTGTTCTGAATGGTTGCCAGGGTGTTTCTATGTGGTTGATGGGACATTGGCATAAGGTTGTTAAGATATTCTGAGTGGCTGTAAGTGTGGTGCTGTGGAGTTTCTAGGGACCTTTGGGTGGTTGTTAGAGGTTGCTAAGATGTTCTGTTGCTAGGGTGTTCTGAATGGTTGCCAGGGTGTTTCTATGTGGTTGATGGGACATTGGCATAAGGTTGTTAAGATATTCTGAGTGGCTGTTAGTGTGGTGCTGTGGGGTTTCTAGGGACTTCTGGGTGGTTGTTAGAGGTTGCTAAGCTGTTCTGTTGCTAGGGTGTTCTGAATGGTTTCCAGTGTGTTGCTATGTGGTTGGTAGGGTGTTCTTGGTGGCTGTTAGGGCATTGTTATAAGGTTTGCTAAGATATTCTGAGTGGCTGTTACTGTGTTGCTGTGTGGTTCCTAGGGTGTTCTGTTTTGGTGCTATGGGGTTCCCAAGCTGTCGCCAGGGTGTTTGGCAGGGTGTTGCTATGCGATTCCAAGGGTGTTCTGTGAGGTTGCTGGGGCATTGATGTGTGTGTGTAAATATATATATGGTTTTGTAGCACACTTATTTTACTCAGACACTTTGCTCCATTATCAGAGGTAATGGAGCTTATCCTGTGATATCCTGTGCCAGGAGGAAATGGTGGGTAATGGATGTGACTTTGCCCTGTTTTGATTAAATGGGGATCAGCAAAGAGCCACATATGTCAAATTCATCCTCTCTTACCAGCTGATATGTCAGTTGTCACTTAGAGTTGTTTGCCAGATCATAAAGTTTCCATTTGCCGCTGCTGAGATCATTTTCCCGTAAGGCTCATGGTGCACAGAGAGAAACACTTGTTATGAACGTGCAGGCAGGTTACGTACAGTATTTCCAGGATGTTACAATGATAAAATTATTAATCTCATATCAACAGATAACAGTGGAGCTGTCAGAAAATGTGCAAGGAGAATGTAGGTGAACGGTCTCTGTGACTGTTTGCATTTGTGAGAATCCCTGATGGATCCAAGGCTGTTAAAATGTGAGATGCAGGTCAGTGGAATGACAAAAAGCACAAGGTCTAGAGACAAGTTGAGACAACAGGGGCCTGTATGTACTTTGTACAGCCACCGGGTATCACAGCCGTGGTTATGTTGTAGCCCCTTTTGAGCTCAGCTGTGGTCGCTGCGCTGATATGACGGCGATATGAATCCCAGGCTAGGAGACGAGGGGCGAAGTTGAGCTTTCCCACCACTCTCTGAAGCCAGTCTGCAGTCAACTCCTCGTTCATCCATCTATTTTTGTACGTGGCCACCACCACCCCACTGATATTTTGCATTGATTTCACCTCCTTGATCCCCCCTTTGAAGACAATGTAAGGTTTCAATTTGGTCCCGTCTGCTTTCGCAGCCAACACCACAGTTAAGTGGCTCTTCTCATGGCCTGTGGTTTTCAGTGGAACACTGCGCGCACCTCTTGCATCCACCGTTGCAGAGCCCACCATATCAAACCACACTGCTGGTTTGTCCATGGCTATAATGTTTTTCGGCTGTATTTTCTTTGCCTTAATAATCCACGTTGTATATGTGACAAAATTGACCAGTGAAGTGTTTGGCGTCTTTCTGGGCCACAGTTGTGCGTCTTCTGACTGAAAAGTTGTTGCGCTTCAGGAATTTGTCCAGCCAGCCAGTGCTCACAGTAAAACTCTCCTCATCCCTGCCGTCACTCACTGTTGCATACACTTCTTTTGCCTTGGCCCTGATCATTTTACGTGAGACTCTGAGAAGCTTTGCCCGCATGCTGTGGATCCACTCACACACGCTCACCTCCAGCTCTTCACTGGCCTTCTTCCTCCCTCCACCTCGCAGTCTGGCCCTTTTGTCGTCTTCCCCGGACAGACGTTGCAGTTCAGCTTTATTTTTACTCCATTCTCGCACTCTCTTTGGATCAACCGAGAAATGTCTTGCCGCTGCTTCTCCCGAATTTTTTTCAGCAAATTTGACAACTGTCAGCTTAAATGTCAAATCATAATTTTTTCTTTTTGTCTCCATGGTGGTATTGAGAGAATTAAGGGAAACTGAAGACTAAAAGAATGTTTGTTAACCTCTTTGTTATGTTGCCATAGTGATGAGTCGTTCATGAACGGTTGCGTCTGTCACGTGAAATCTAATCAAAATATTGAACAGACTATCTGACAGGTTTTAGAAGATCAAATACAACCCGATACTAAAGAACAGACCAGGCCTCTATTTGAGACCGGCCTTTATTTACCCAAACCTGTCTTTGAAGTTTTATTTGAAGTTTTACGGTAGTTAAGGCCACCTAATATAAAGTGGGGCCGACAAGTTTTTTAAAAAGATTTTTAATATGAGTGCCACATTTTAAGTACGCTGTTGTAACCCCTCTGGTCCCACTCGCCCGAGCTGGACTTGAAATGGCATCTCCGGTATGGGAGGTGGACCCGCTAACAACGACACTAAAGATCACGATCTCTAGCGTCAGTCGCTTGTGCGCCTATGGAGATCTGGGGAGTGAGGTTTACCCGCACAGCTCTTACTAGCTTGCCTCCATTACACTCTCCCCCCTGAACCTCACTCCCATCCGGGTCACGGCACCAATTTAATCCCTCCAGTCTTACTCGACTCGATCCAAGCGGGTCTTGAAATGGCGTCTCCGGTATGGGAGGTGGGCGCTAACAAGGACACTGAAGACCACAATCTCTAGTGTCAGTCGCTAATCCACCTCTTGAGATCAGGGGAGTGAAATTTACCCGCACATCTCCTACTTGCTGGCCTCCATTACACTCTCCCCCTAAACCTCCCTCCCATCCGGGTCACGGCACCAATTTAACCCCTCCAGTCCTACTCAACCTGGTCCGAGCGGGACTTGAAACGTTGTCTCCGGCATGTGAGCTGGGCGCGCTAACAAGGACACTAAAGACCATGATCTCTAGCTGGCCTCCATTACACTCTCCCCCCAAACCTCATTCCCATCCGGGTCACGGCACCAATTTAACCCCTCCAGTCCTACTCAACCTGGTCCGAGCGGGACTTGAAACGTTGTCTCCGGCATGTGAGCTGGGCACGCTAACAAGGACACTAAAGACCACGATCTCTAGCTGGCCTCCATTACACTCTCCCTCCTAAACCTCATTCCCATCCGGGTCACGGCACCAATTTAACCCCTCCAGTCCTACTTGTCCCACTCCGAGTGGTTCTTGAAATGGCGTCTCCGGTATGGGAGGTGGGCGCGCTAACAAGGACACTAAAGACCACAATCTCTAGTGTCAGTCGCTAATCCACCTCTTGAGATCAGGGGAGTGATATTTACTCGCACTACTCTTACTAGCTTGTCTCCGTTACAGACTCCACCCGAAAACCTCACTCCCATCTGGGTCACGGCACCAATTTAACCCCTGCAGTCCTACTCGCCCAGGTCCGAGCGGGACTTCAACTGGCGTCTCCGGCATGGACATGCTAAGAAGGATGCTAAAGACCACAATCTCTAGTGTCAGTCGCAAATCTGCCTCTTGAGATCAGGGGAGTGAGGTTTACCCGCACAGCTCTTACAAGCTTGTCTCCATTACACACTCCACCCTAAACCTCACTCCCATCTGGGTCACGGCACCAATTTAACCCCTCCAGTCCTAACAATCCTGCTCTGAGTGGGACTCAAACTGGCGTCTCCAGCATGGGAGGCGGACACTAACAAGGACACTAAATTCTCTAGCGTCAGTCACTAGTGCACCTTTTGAGAATCAGGGGAGTGAGGTTTACACACTCAGCTCTTACTAGCTTGTCTCCGTTACACTCTCCCCCCTAAACCTTACTCCCATCCCAATCACAGCACCAATTTAACCCCTCCAGTACTACTCGACCCGCTCCGAGCGGATCTTGAAATGGCGTCTCCGGTATGGTAGGTGGGGGCGTTAAGAAGGACACTAAAGACCACGATCTGTAGCGTCAGTCGCTTGTGCGCCTATGGAAATCAGGGGAGTGAGGTTTACCCGCACAGCTCTTATTAGCTTGCCTCCATTACACTCTCCCCCGAAAACTCACTCCCATCTGGGTCACGGCACCAATTTAACCCCTCCAGTCCTACTTGACCCGCTCCGAGCAGGACTTGAAATGGCGTCTCCGGCGTGGGTACACTAACTTAAGCGCTGTGCTTTTAGAATGCCATGTATCATACATGAGACGCCGCGACGTGAGAAATTGAAATAGACCTTATTCAGAGCAGCGCCATGACAGGTATGAAAGCGAGGCTGTAAGGAGATAGACTTACTGTGTTTTCAATGGCATCCGCTGTAAAAAAGCTCCTAGATAACTAGATCTGCTGTGAATAAGGTCTATAGAAAAGAAGCGAAGTGGAATGTAAAAACACACTCTGTGTGAAGAGCCCCTTCTTTTTATCTTGCATCTGTATCAGGCTTAAGTATGACAGAAGTGCAGTCACTTGTGTCCACCAGCGCAGATTATCTATATGTTCACCTGTCAGAAAGCCTCCAACATGCATTAGAAATCAACCATGTCTTTTATAGCTGCCATTATCTGGCTTGTGACTGATAAGGCCTGAAACTAAATGGGCGCACCTTAATAAATGATGAGTGAGGAGACGCAGCAATGAAACAGTCTGTAGTGGTTTGGACAGAGCAAAACTTGATATGCGAGAAACACATTTCTGGTGTCCGCAGCGCATCAAACATTGCTTCAAGCTGTCTAAACAGACTTCTGGGGTGTATTCCCATGTCAAAGCGTACAGTGGGCCGGACAAAAGGCGAGCTTCGGCTATTCCAAAGATCCGATTTCGATAAAAACAAAGACTGCCTCTTTTTCCTTTTGTTTTGTCATGGCATATCAGTCAAGTGCAGCTCTGCTGCTTCTCCTGACGATGTGCCGTCTGTTACAAACTCTGAATTATTAAGCATCACGGCAGCTCATCTTTCACAGCCAACAAATTCATTCATCCAAGCCAAGACTCAAAAATAGGGCCAGCCGATGAAACAGGGCGCACATTCCCTACAAACACTTTGCTTTCAAGAAAAAGAAAAAAAAAGTTATACATTTTCTGAAGAAAATGTGGTGCTTGTCAACGCAAGGGTGTTGTGGATGGTTGCCAGGGTGTTGCTATGCAGTTGCATATGTATTAAGTGGGTTAATAGTGTATTGCTATTAAGTTGCTAGGCTGTTGTGGCTGGTTGCCAGGGTGTTGCTATGCAGGTGCAATGCATTTTGCAGGTTAATATTGTGTTGCCATTCAGTTGCTAGGGTGTTGTGGATGGTTGTTATGCAGTTGCATATGTATTTAGTGGGTTAATAGTGTATTGCTGTTAAGTTGCTAGGGTGTTGTGGATGGTGGCCAAGTTGTTGCTATACAGTTGCATATGTATTTAGTGGGTTAATAGTGTGTTGCCCTTCAGTTGCTAAGGTGTCGTGGATGGTTGCCAGGGTGTTGCTATGCAGTTGCATATGTATAGTGGGTTAATAGTGTATTGCTGGTTAGTTGCTGGTGTTGTGGATGGTTGCCAGGGTGTTGCTATGCAGTTGCATATGTATTTAGTGGGTCAATAGTGTATTGCTATTAAGTTGCTAGGGTGTTGTAGAATGTTGCCAGGGCATTGCTATGCAGTTGCATATGTATTTAGTGGGTTAATAGTGTATTGCTATTAAGTTGCTAGGGTGTTGTAGAATGTTGCCAGGGCATTGTTATGCAGTTGCATGTGTATTTAGTGGGTTAATAGTGTATTGTTGTTAAGTTGCTAGGGTGTTGTGGATGGTTGCCAGGGTGTTGCTTTGCAGTTACATATGTATTTAGTGGGTTAATAGTGTATTGCTGTTAAGTTGCTAGGGTGTTGTGGATGATTGCCAGGGTGTTGCTATGCAGTTGCATATGTATTTTGTGGTTTAATAATGTGTTGCCATTCACTTGCTAGGGTGTTGTGGATGGTTGCCAGGGCGTTACTATGCAGTTGCATATGTATTTTGTGGTTTAATAGTGTGTTGCCATGGGTGGGTTGGTGGTTGCCAGGGCGTTGCTATGCATTTGCATATGTATTCTGTGGTTTAATAATGTGTTTCCATTCACTTGCTAGGGTGTTGTGGACGGTTGCCAGGGCGTTGCTAAGCAGTTGCATATGTATTTTGTGGTTTAATAGTGTGTTGTCATGTATGGGTTGGTGGGTGCCAGAGTGTTGCTATGCATTTGCTTATGTATTCTGTGGTTTAATAATGTTTTGCCATTCGCTTGCTAGGGTGTTGTGGACGGTTGCCAGGGCGTTGCTATGCAGTTGCATATGTATTTTGTGGTTTAATAATGTGTTGCCATTCACTTGCTAGGGTGTTGTGGATGGTTGCCAGGGCGTTACTATGCAGTTGCATATGTATTTTGTGGTTTAATAGTGTGTTGTCATGGGTGGGTTGGTGGGTGCCAGGGCGTTGCTATGCATTTGCATATGTATTCTGTGGTTTAATAATGTGTTGCCATTCACTTGCTAGGGTGTTGTGGATGGTTGCCAGGGCGTTGCTATGCAGTTGCATATGTATTTTGTGGTTTAATAGTGTGTTGTCATGTATGGGTTGGTGGGTGCCAGGGCGTTGCTATGCATTTGCATATGTATTCTGTGGTTTAATAATGTGTTGCCATCTGCTTGCTAGGGTGTTGTGGATGGTTGCCAGGGCGTTGCTATGCAGTTGCATATGTGTCCTGTGGGTTAATAGTGGATGCTATGCAGTTGCTTGGGTGTTCTGTGTGGTTGCCTACTTGTCCACATGAAAAGACTGTGATATTCTGGTCTCTAGATATGACTCAGGTCTCTTCTTCAATGCACAATGTGCTTATAGTATGTCAATGACGTAAATGCATGGTCAGTGTATTTCAGTGCTTACATAAGAAGGCTGAGGGTGATCTGGTGTGTGTGTGTGTGTGTGTGTGTGTATTTGTGTGAATGTGTGTGTGTCTCTGTCTCTTCATGGCATCAGTCCAGCATGAGTCAACGAGTGTTGGCTGTGTTATCAAAGCTCAGCATTGTTGTCTTTACTCCCACTGAGTGGTGTGAGGACCATATTCAGGAGCTTTATGCGTGACTGCCATCTAGTGTCTGTTGTGAATGAGTCTCTAGTGTTTGGCTTTGAACACAACATCACATTGTATGCCCTTTTATCTAAAGTGACTTGCATTGTATTCAAAGTGTACTTTTTATCAGTTCATGCATTCTCTGGGAGTCGAACCCATGACCCTGCCGCAATGCTCTACTCTTTGAGCTACAGGAATGAACATATATACTTACTTACAACCAAAAACAACAACAAAACACTCAGAGACTGATATGTGTAGAGTCAAATTTGAAGTTCAAGAGTTCTCCACATTTCCAAAGGCTGTAGAAAATGGATTCATCGTCAAACTATCTTAGGACACAGAAAAAACAATGGTGTCTGTGTTTTTACGCAGATGTGGTTATTTAAAGACAATATATCTGTTCTCATTCATAAGCACCTTTCATAAGTGAGTCATAAATCCAGTCCTGAAGACTTGCAAACACACCATTAGACAAAACATGAAAGATATCCTTTCCCTTCAACGTTGAGTCAGAAAACATCACTGAAACAGAACAATACATCCACACAGAGCAAACCTGAGCTGATGTGAACTTCTACTAATGATTCATTGTCACATTTTAACTAGTGTTAGATGCGATTAATCGCGATTAATCGATTTGACAGCACTAATTTTAGACACAGTTTTCACTTGACGTCACACTCACAACCTTATAGGAGCGTCCACATGGAGGGCAAAAGGATGGCTATGTCCGAAATCACATACTCTCTTGAGTAGGTACTTATTTTAAATAAGTGTTTACTTCACGGCCGCTAAAAAGTATGTTCTATAGTATGAGTGTAATCTGGGCGTACTACATCCGGCATGTTGCCATTGTCATGTGACCTACACTCTAAAAAATGGCTATTGGGTTGTTTTAACCTGGCGAATGGGTTGTTTTAAGCAAACATTTAAGCCATCCGCTGGGTTAAAACGACCCATTCACTGGGTTAAAACAACCCAAGTTGAGTTGAAAATGGACTAACCCAGCAATTGGGTTGTTTTAAGCAAACATTTAACCCATCTGCTGGGTTAAAACGACCCATTCGCTGGGTTAAAACAACCCAAGTTGGGTTGAAAATGGACTAACCCAGCAATTGGGTTGTTTTAAGCAAACATTTAACCCATCCGCTGGGTTAAAACGACCCATTCACTGGGTTAAAACAACCCAAGTTGGGTTGAAAATGGACTAACCCAGCAATTGGGTTGTTTTAAGCAAACATTTAACCCATCTGCTGGGTTAAAACGACCCATTCACTGGGTTAAAACAACCCAAGTTGAGTTGAAAATGGACTAACCCAGCAATTGGGTTGTTTTAAGCAAACATTTAACCCATCCGCTGGGTTAAAACGACCCATTCACTGGGTTAAAACAACCCAAGTTGAGTTGAAAATGGACTAACCCAGCAATTGGGTTGTTTTAAGCAAACATTTAAGCCATCCGCTGGGTTAAAACGACCCATTCACTGGGTTAAAACAACCCAAGTTGAGTTGAAAATGGACTAACCCAGCAATTGGGTTGTTTTAAGCAAACATTTAACCCATCTGCTGGGTTAAAACGACCCATTCGCTGGGTTAAAACGACCCATTCGCTCGGTTAAAACAACCCAAGTTGGGTTGAAAATGGACTAACCCAGCAATTGGGTTGTTTTAAGCAAACATTTAACCCATCCGATGAGGTTAAAACAACCCATTCACTGGGTTAAAACAACCCAAGTTGGGTTGAAAATGGACTAACCCAGCAATTGGGTTGTTTTAAGAAAACATTTAACCCATCCGCTGGGTTAAAACGACCCATTCACTGGGTTAAAACAACCCAAGTTGGGTTGAAAATGGACTAACCCAGCAATTGGGTTGTTTTAAGCAAACATTTAACCCATCCGCTGGGTTAAAACGACCCATTCACTGGGTTAAAACAACCCAAGTTGGGTTGAAAATGGACTAACCCAGCAATTGGGTTGTTTTAAGCAAACATTTAACCCATCCGCTGGGTTAAAACGACCCATTCACTGGGTTAAAACAACCCAAGTTGGGTTGAAAATGGACTAACCCAGCAATTGGGTTGTTTTAAGCAAACATTTAACCCATCCGCTGGGTTAAAACGACCCATTCACTGGGTTAAAACAACCCAAGTTCTGTTGAAAATGGACTAACCCAGCAATTGGGTTGTTTTAAGCAAACATTTAACCCATCCACTGAGTTAAAACGACCCATTCACTGAGTTAAAACAACCCAAGTTGGGTTGAAAATGGACTAACCCAGCAATTGGGTTGTTTTAAGCAAACATTTAACCCATCCGCTGGGTTAAAATGACCCATTCACTGGGTTAAAACAACCCAAGTTGGGTTGAAAATGGACTAACCCAGCAATTGGGTTGTTTTAAGCAAACATTTAACCCATCCGCTGGGTTAAAATGACCCATTCACTGGGTTAAAACAACCCAAGTTGGGTTGAAAATGGACTAACCCAGCAATTGGGTTGTTTTAAGCAAACATTTAACCCATCCGCTGGGTTAAAATGACCCATTCACTGGGTTAAAACAACCCAAGTTGGGTTGAAAATGGACTAACCCAGCAATTGGGTTGTTTTAAGCAAACATTCAACCCATCCGCTGGGTTAAAATGACCCATTCACTGGGTTAAAACAACCCAAGTTGGGTTGAAAATGGACTAACCCAGCAATTGGGTTGTTTTAAGCAAACATTTAACCCATCCGCTGGGTTAAAATGACCCATTCACTGGGTTAAAACAACCCAAGTTGGATTGAAAATGGACTAACCCAGCAATTGGGTTGTTTTAAGCAAACATTTAACCCATCCGCTGGGTTAAAACGACCCATTCGCTGGGTTAAAACAACCCAAGTTGGGTTGAAAATGGACTAACCCAGCAATTGGGTTGTTTTAAGCAAACATTTAACCCATCCGCTGGGTTAAAACGACCCATTCGCTGGGTTAAAACAACCCATTCGCTGGGTTAAAACAACCCAATTGCTGGGTTAGTCCATTTTCAACCCAACTTGGGTTGTTTTTAACCCAGCATTTTTTAGAGTGTACCAACATCAGTTGTGTC
Organism: Romanogobio albipinnatus; assembly: GCA_023566225.1. NCBI lineage: Eukaryota > Metazoa > Chordata > Actinopteri > Cypriniformes > Gobionidae > Romanogobio > Romanogobio albipinnatus. The sequence continues at coordinate 52,552,532 of CM042249.1, forward strand.
GCTTCCCCTTCATTCATAGATCCTCTCCTGTGGCCTCATGGGATAGTAGTGGCCATAGTATCCTCACCTCACCGGAAGTAGTAGGTCATCCGGGGGCTTTTTACCGTCTCTTTTATGAGTACTGTGAATTCAGACATAATTCTTTTGTCTCATACTGTTTTAATTTAGGGAAAGATTATCTTGTTCAGCTTCACAAATAACCCAGCGTTAGGGGAACGGTGGATGCAGTTTGTGTTTCCGGAGTTCTGCAAGTGTGTGTGTTTGTTCCCGGTCATGAGTGGAAACCGCAGGCGGGAGTGAAACTCATCAAATGTGTGTGTTTTGATGGCAGTTGGCGCGTAAGTGCATATAATGTGAACAACACCAACGTATAGAGCATCGAGAGTTATCCAGAGATAATACCATGATGTGTGAGTGTGTGTGACTGTGTGTGTACGTGTGTGTCTCATTAGCTCCGCCCACTGCACGCCTCCACGGACTCGGCTGTTTTCTGAAAGAATCGGTTCAGTGTTTCTGTCTTTTATAAATCTGATAATCTAAAGATTCTCTGGAGATATGACGGATCAGCACTACTCTACAGATACTCAAGATTAACATGAGACTGGCAGAAACTGTGTGTGTTGTGACCCCTTTAAGGTCTTTTCACGTTACTCGTTTTAGATCATCCTGCGGTTTATAGTGGTTGAAAAACTGCAGCAGGTGCTGTATATGGATCACAAGTGACCAAAAGTTCACTATTAAAGTTCACTATGCAAAACAAAAAAAAAATAGGAAATCGGTAACATCACATTTATTAAGTTAAGAAATGTAAAGTTTAAGTAAGCAGAACTTGCAGATTTTTATTTTGTACTCATACATTTGAATTGATCTTAACTTCAAATATTTCAGTAAGATAATTCATACATTTAAATTAAAATTATCAACATATATTTATAGTAGATGAAATTTGACTGCACTGGAAAATGGTGCTATATAGCACTAAAATTTGTTCTTTGGCTCGTATTCATAGGGGAACCACTTTAAGTGCTGTATATCACAAAATCTGGGTGCTTCAGCGGTTCTTCAGCGGTTCTTCAGCGGTTCTTCAGCGGTTCTTTGGGATGACCGAGGTGCTATATAGCACCACTACCATATACAGAACCTGTTAAGATACGGTGCTATATAGCACCAAATGTGGTTCCCCTATGTTTACGAGCCAAGAGCCACCTCTAGTGCCATTTAGCAACATTTTTTTAGAGTGTGGCTTTAACTAGCTAATTCAATAAATGCTACTTTGCTAATTGGTAGCACAATACTTTGATAGCATTAGTATAGCATAGCACTTGTTGAATGAGTACAGCAATATAAAACTTTTAAAGGGTCACAACACACACATTTCTGCCAGTCTCATGTTAATCTTGAGTATCTGTAGAGTAGTGTTGATCCTTCATATTTCCCAAGGGTCTTTAGTTTATCAGATTTATAAAAGACAGAAACACTGAACCGATTCTTTCAGAAAACAGCCGAGTCCGTGGAGGCGTACAGGGGGCGGAGCTAAAGAGTCACACACACACACTACACATTGGTGTTGTTCACATTATATGCACTTATGTGCCGATTGCCAACAAAACACTCACATTTGCTGCAGTTTCACTCACACACACACACACACACACACACACACACACACACATACACACTTCTTTAGTGACATTGTTGATCTCGTGTCTAAAAACACAACGCCAGCGCCGCCGACTGCTCCCGTAACCCGAACAAAGCTTGTTGATGGACGCACTCTTGCTCTCGCTCTCGCTCTGTGTGTGTGTGTGCTCATCCGAAGTGCCCATACAAGGAGTTCCACCCTTTATGACATCATACAGGGCCATACTCGAAAAAAACCTTCTGAAACTTGAATCCTGAAGGAGTGTATGTGGCACAGAAATACCCCGTCACACGTCCAACTCGTGTTTTGAAATGTTGTCCATGTTCATCATGAGAATCAACTCTAACAGTGTCAATAAGTCATAATGCATGAAATAGCATTAGACCCCGCCTCTTTAACATATATCTGATCTCAAGCTAAGCTTAACAGTGTCACGATGATGGAAACCCCCCAAAAAACATAACAGAAACTCTTCTAAACTAACTAACACTACTAAATCGCCACCTTAGCCTAATTATCTTCCACAAAAAGCATTATAAAACACTTCATTTTAGCATTTACTCTCCCTTTCGAGTGTCATGGCAAAGCATGCTGGGAAATAGAAATCCCAGCCCAGTTTCGGTTAAATTTAAGTTTGTCTACATTAAAGGAAACAAGTTCATAAAGCTCAAAACAATGACACAGTTCAGATTACTGGAAATGTGTCAGTTTTGAGAACTCAAAATACAAAGAAAGTTCTAAATACTCATAAAAGTTCATTTTATTGAACTAATTTGTTTAATTTGAGTTGGCTCTACTCAAACCAATTCATTATTTTGAGTGTTCAGGTTTATAGTGTTGATTAAACGATTGTTTAGTTACGAAACCAGTGCATATTTACTCTCTTGAAGCCGGGCTAAATGAATAAACACTGTCACTGCGTTCCTGACCCTCAGCCGCTTCTCAGATACTAAACATTGTAAATCCACCCCTCATGTCAGTGTCATAAAAGGATTTAATGCAGATTTATGTACCAACATCCAGTCCGTGTACTCAACAGTGGTGTGTCTGATGTGTTGCATCAACATAGACACTTGTCTTTAAAGCATGTGATGCAAAAAGGATGTTGAGGGGTTTTCTTTTCATACCACACATGCACTAAAACTGAGTTTCCGTTACAGAAACGATAATGCCAATCTCACTTCAGTGCATTGTTTACCTCAAACCTCAGAAACACGACATTCACGGCATGCCCATAAAAAGAAAAGGTTTGCAGAGACATCACATCCTGTGGAGGCCAAAATATCTGTGCATTCGTTCAGATAGTGTGTGTTTAAAGGGCATCTTATTAGAATAAGTCAATGTGAAGCGACATGATATATTTCAGTTAAACTGGAGAGCTGGAGGCTTTGAAGCTTGATTTTTCAGAAAGGTCGACAGCATTAAACTGCACTTCAAAATGTCCTTTTAGAGGTTTGTGGTGAATGATGCATCTGAATAAGGAAATGAAACTGCATCTCCCTTCAATAGACACTTTATAACAGAAGTTATACATAAAAAACTTTAATAAATTTGCTTTTTTTATTAAACAAATATGAGAAACATTATTATTGCATGTCAAAACAACCCCTCACATATAATGCAGCTGTAATAATTGTATATTTTATCATATTTAAAGGGATAGTTCACTCAAAAATGAACATTTTGTCATGACTTACTCAGTTTCTTTGTTCTGTTGAACACAAAAGATGATAATTTAAAGAATGTTTGTAACCAGACAGTTTACAGCACCCATTGACTTATGGCAAGCCGTTATTTTAATCCTTAAAACGTGTATCTATGCTCCTAGTATTTTTAGATACTAGTATCTATTCCATTAAGTACTAGTACTTATTATTAAATATACTACTATATATAATATACATATACTAGTACTTATTTAATACATACTAGTATTTATTCATTAGCTACTAGTACTTATTTAATACATACTAGTACTTATTTAATACATACTAGTACTTATTTAATACATACTAGTACTTATTTAATACATACTAGTACTTATTCATTAGCTACTAGTACTTATTCATTAGCTACTAGTACTTATTCATTAGCTACTAGTACTTATTCATTAGCTACTAGTACTTATTTAATACATACTAGTACTTATTTAATACATACTAGTATTTATTTAATACATACTAGTACTTATTCATTAGCTACTAGTACTTATTCATTAGCTACTAGTACTTATTTAATACATACTAGTACTTATTTAATACATACTAGTACTTATTCATTAGCTACTAGTACTTATTCATTAGCTACTAGTACTTATTCATTAGCTACTAGTACTTATTCATTAGCTACTAGTACTTATTCATTAGCTACTAGTACTTATTTAATACATACTAGTACTTATTCATTAGCTACTAGTACTTATTCATTAGCTACTAGTACTTATTTAATACATACTAGTACTTATTTAATACATACTAGTACTTATTTAATACATACTAGTACTTATTCATTAGCTACTAGTACTTATTCATTAGCTACTAGTACTTATTCATTAGCTACTAGTACTTATTTAATACATACTAGTACTTATTTAATACATACTAGTACTTATTTAATACATACTAGTACTTATTCATTAGCTACTAGTACTTATTCATTAGCTACTAGTACTTATTTAATACATACTAGTACTTATTTAATACATACTAGTACTTATTCATTAGCTACTAGTACTTATTCATTAGCTACTAGTACTTATTTAATACATACTAGTACTTATTTAATACATACTAGTACTTATTTAATACATACTAGTACTTATTCATTAGCTACTAGTACTTATTCATTAGCTACTAGTACTTATTTAATACATACTAGTACTTATTTAATACATACTAGTATTTATTTAATACATACTAGTACTTATTCATTAGCTACTAGTACTTATTCATTAGCTACTAGTACTTATTTAATACATACTAGTACTTATTTAATACATACTAGTACTTATTCATTAGCTACTAGTACTTATTCATTAGCTACTAGTACTTATTCATTAGCTACTAGTACTTATTCATTAGCTACTAGTACTTATTCATTAGCTACTAGTACTTATTTAATACATACTAGTACTTATTCATTAGCTACTAGTACTTATTCATTAGCTACTAGTACTTATTTAATACATACTAGTACTTATTTAATACATACTAGTACTTATTTAATACATACTAGTACTTATTCATTAGCTACTAGTACTTATTCATTAGCTACTAGTACTTATTCATTAGCTACTAGTACTTATTTAATACATACTAGTACTTATTTAATACATACTAGTACTTATTTAATACATACTAGTACTTATTCATTAGCTACTAGTACTTATTCATTAGCTACTAGTACTTATTTAATACATACTAGTACTTATTCATTAGCTACTAGTACTTATTCATTAGCTACTAGTACTTATTTAATACATACTAGTACTTATTTAATACATACTAGTACTTATTTAATACATACTAGTACTTATTCATTAGCTACTAGTACTTATTCATTAGCTACTAGTACTTATTCATTAGCTACTAGTACTTATTTAATACATACTAGTACTTATTTAATACATACTAGTACTTATTTAATACATACTAGTACTTATTCATTAGCTACTAGTACTTATTTAATACATACTAGTACTTATTTAATACATACTAGTACTTATTTAATACATACTAGTACTTATTCATTAGCTACTAGTACTTATTCATTAGCTACTAGTACTTATTTAATACATACTAGTACTTATTCATTAGCTACTAGTACTTATTTAATACATACTAGTACTTATTCATTAGCTACTAGTACTTATTTAATACATACTAGTACTTATTTAATACATACTAGTACTTATTCATTAGCTACTAGTACTTATTTAATACATACTAGTACTTATTCATTAGCTACTAGTACTTATTTAATACATACTAGTACTTATTTAATACATACTAGTACTTATTTAATACATACTAGTACTTATTTAATACATACTAGTACTTATTCATTAGATACTAGTACTTATTTAATACATACTAGTACTTATTTAATACATACTAGTACTTATTTAATACATACTAGTACTTATTCATTAGCTACTAGTACTTATTTAATACATAATAGTACTTATTTAATACATACTGTACTAGTACTTATTCATTAGCTACTAGTACTTATTTAATACATACTAGTACTTATTTAATACACACTAGTACTTATTCATTAGCTACTAGTACTTATTTAATACATACTAGTACTTATTTAATACATACTAGTACTTATTCATTAGCTACTAGTACTTATTTAATACATACTAGTACTTATTTAATACATACTAGTACTTATTCATTAGCTACTAGTACTTATTTAATACATACTAGTACTTATTTAATACATACTAGTACAAATAGATGCCAGTACTTATTAAATAGATACTAGTACTTATTCATTAGCTCAAATTGGCCCAATTTGGCCCCCGACAAGCATGAAAATAGATACTAGTTTAAAGCATTAACTGTTAAAATGGCTTGCCATAATTGAGGGGGAAATACTATGGAAGTCAATGGGTTTGGTTAAAAAAAACATTCTTCAAAATATCTCCCTTTGTGTTCAACAGAAGAAATAAACACACACAGGTTGGGAACAACTTGAGGACAGGATGTTAGTTTTTGGGTGAACGGTCTGTTTAATGTTTCATTACAGAAGTGACAGACACGCACCATAGCCACAGGCATCATGTGTTATCCTGCGGGTTAGCGATGCTGTCACAGTCAGACAACAGTCAGACTTTAGGAAGACAAGAAGGGCATGTAAATGAATAAAGCAGCGAGGGGGCGGAGCCTGACTCTGAGTGACGCCATCACTTCCTGCTCACAGGTATCTCCTTCTCGGTATCGGACACACCTGAAGCTCCTGAAGTTTTACTTGGAATCAACGACACATTTCTACCTTAACTCTAGATTAAACGACGTTTTTACCTCTGGTCAATGAGGAACAACACCGTTTTTGAGGAAACGAACGCCTATAGTGCCGTTTAACAGGTAAGAAGTTTAAATGTTTATCGGTCGAACACAAAACCTAAAACAAAATCTGCTGCGTTTTCCCTCAAGCGGCCTGTAATGTTTACGTTTGATTAAACCAGAGATATTTAACATTACTATGGTGCTAAATCCTCGATATTGTGTCTTTATATTACGAATTATGTGTGTTTTAAGTTATCAATATGAATAGTTTTCACTTTTAAAAGGGAAATGACTTTTTTTTGGCGTGTTTAAAGCCTTTTTTAGACTTGGTCAAATGGTTATGATTATGTATTATGCTGATATTCATACGTTTTTAATCTTCTCAGATTGATATTGAGTCTTATAGGTTGAATTTGGGTAACTTTACACATTTTGTCACAGTCATCTCAATGTCAAAACAGTTCACATGTGTAAAGATGGCTATTAAACTTGAGAGTTATTGTTAAATATTCAATAGTTGACTTCTTAAATATATATAATCAATACATCTAATAGTAAGTACGAAAAAATACAATAATGTAACGATAAAAATCATATTTTGCACATAAAATTATATAGATGCCTTAAATTGGATGATCATATTTGGGGTTCTGTTGAAACTATAGGCTATTAATATAAATATTATTTTTTTCCCTCCTTTTAAGTTGCTCTTGATTAATTTACAAAGTGATTTTATTGGATGTTTTGTTCATTTTGGCGAACGACTCATTTATTCTTTATGGATTTAGTCATTCTAAAACTTTAATATTAATATTATTTGGACGTTTTAATGTTTCAAGTCTTTTTGGATCGGTTTTTGAGTAATTTTGATCATATTTGGGAGTCTGGAAATTAAAAGCGGTTACGTAATATAAGTATTACTTGGAAGTTTTCTTCTTTTAAGTTTCTCTTGAATCATTTACAAAGGGGTTTTATTGGAGGTTTTGTTCTTTTGGAGAGTGATTCATTGATTCTTTATGAATGCAGTTATTCTGCTAGTGGCTAAATATCATATTGATATTATTTGGAAGTGTTAATGTTGAAAGTTTTCTCTTTTCAGATTGGTTTTGAATTATTAATAAAGGTTTTTATTGGAGGTTTTGTTCCTCTGGAGAATGGATCATTGGTTCTTGATGGATTTAGTCATTCTAAAAGCTGTAATATTAATATTATTTGAAAGTATTAATGTTTAAATTGTTCTTGTTGTTTTCAGATTGGTTTTGAATCATTTATAAAGGGTTTTAATGGAAGTTTTGTTCTTTTGGAGAATTCTGTGTTCATTCTGATTCTTTATGGATTTAGTCATTCTTCTGGCTATATATAATTTTAATATTATTTGGAAGTTTTAATGTTTCAAGTCTTTTCGGATTGGTTAATTTATGAGGTTTTGTTCCTCTGGAGAATGGATCATCGGTTCTTTATGGATTTAGTCATTCTAAAAGCTGTAATATTAATATTATTTGGGAGTTAAAATTTTGCAAGTCTTTTCAGATTGGTTTTGATCATTTATAAAGGGATTTGACTGGAGATTCTACTAGCGATAATATTAATATTATTTGGAAGTTTTAATGTTTACCGTTTTCTCTCTCTTTTCAGATTGGTTTTGAATCATTAATAAAGGGGTTTGACTGGAGGTTTTGTTCTGTTGGAGAATGACTCCGGCTCGGCTCTGGTTCTTCTGGACCGCGGCGGTTCTGCTCATCTTTCTCTATGCGGCTCCGTCAGAGGCTCAGGATGACGGGAAAGCCTGCATGGAGAAATTCAGTAATGGCAAAGAGGACTTTGTGTTGAACACGGATGAATCCGTGAAGGAAGGAGCCACGTTCCTGGCTTCTCCTCAGGTGTCTCGTTCCGAAGACTGTATCCTGGCCTGCTGTAATGAACCAAACTGCAATCTGGCTCTGATGGAACATGGACAGGATCCCAAAAGCATCAGCTCGTGCTTCATCTTCAACTGTCTGTACAAACAGAAGAAGGTCTGTCGCTTTGTGAGGAAGAAGGGTTTCAGCAACTACCTCCTGAAGTCCGTTTTTAAAGATTACCTCGAGCAAAAGATTTCAGGTAAGAGGGAATCGTCTAATGAGTATGTAGAGGTGTTAAAAAGACATTGTTTATTGTACAGTTCAGTTTACATTTGTTTTTTGACATCTATTTTTAAAGAGTACATTGAGCAACAGGTGCCAGGTAAGAAAAAAAGATCTAAAATGTCTCTTGTAGATATCTAGTGGGTTTTACAGTTCGATAATGAATGATTATATTCAGTGTTTTCGGGCGAGTATGTCTTAAAACTGTGGAGGACATACTCCTGGAAATACTCCTGCATGTCCAGACTTGCTGAAATCCTCACAAGTGTGTCATTGTTTCATATTTTAGTCGGTTGTAATAACCAGGGGCATGGGAATAATTTGATAACAGACGTGTTGAGTAGCAAAGTGCAGTTTTCTATGTTGCCGGCCGGGACATACTACAAAAAGGCGTATTTAATATTCATGAAATATCCAATATAATTTAGTTTACATAACAGCCATTTGATTTGACAAACAATGGAGTGCAAGGCTCGACATTAACGCTTGTCCGTGATTTTTTTGAAGGACCAAGTGAAAAATAATATTACTTGCCCGACTGTAAAGTATCCTGATTAAAACGTCAAAAACAGAACAAGGGAATCACCAAAGTGCAATAATGATTCTGCATTCAGTTAGTGTTAAGTGGAGATCGATAGTGGATAATAATATAAAACGAGCTGATGTCAACAAGGTTGTGCTGTTGAGGCTCGTGCAGCCTCATGAGGAGAAAATCGAAAACAAATGATCGCCTCTCACACAAAGAAACTCAGTTAACATACACGATTAAATATTGTGTAGTTTTTATATTGATAACATATGATACAGTTAAGCAACATCACACGAGCAAGAGTGTTGTTTTCCTGAATACCATCACGACTGAAAATGACTACGCCAGTTCCATAAACAATTAATTAACATTAAGACACTTACATTTCAGATGCAATATTGACTGTTTTTGTTCAATTTCAGCAGCAAAAATGGTTCCAAACAAAGATCCCAGCAGAACCATAACGCATCTCACAGCAACAGTGTGTGTTACTGAATGATTCAGCGTTTGAATGAATCGGTTGAATCAAAGATTCAATGATCTATTCGTAAACCACTGCCTTATTCCTGACGAATCAGCCGTTTGAACGAATCGACTCAATGGTTCACTCATTAAGACTCATCTACTGGCGGTTTAGTTTCATGTTTAAACACTCTTTCCAACTTTTCTTATTTGTATATTCCAAAATAGTTAAAATAATCTCATAAAATTGTTTAATGCAGTTGTAATTTTTCAGTGTAAATAATTTAATTTGATTAGTAACAGCCCTATAGTGTCTTATTCTAATTTAATTTATAGATCAAATTTAAAAATATAAGATGAAAGCTGAAGCATAGCCTATATTTAATAAGATTATGGAAAAATGCCTTTTATAAAAAGGTAGAAATATCACAAATATGCAGATTTAAATATGTCAAAGCTGATTGAACACTGGTGATAATATTTCTTCAGTATAGATTATATATTACAAAAAAAAAACACGTGAACAGGCTTAATGTCGAGCCCTGGAGTGCAAGTTTTTCTGGGAGAGAAAGACTGAAAATTATTGCACATTTAGGGGTGGGAGATGTATCGCAATTAGGGCTGTAATCAACCAAAGAAAATCTTGGTCGACTGAAGTCCTGAAATTTTCGACTAAAAATCGACTAAAATAACGTTAGGAAAAAAAAACCTTAAATGAATAAGCTGCACACTGTGCGCAGTACTTGGTAGCCTTGTTGTCTCCCTAAATTAATTATAAATAAACATAAAAACTAGTAGGCTAATTGCAGTATATTAAATTTGAGCTGATTATTTTGCACTGAAATGAGTCTGACACACGAGTCTGTGGCTCTGACAGCGTCGCATCGCATGCACCTGCGAGCTTCCGAAAATATAGCACTATGTGTTGTCAACTAGATATCATCACAAGAACTTTTGAGGAATATGCAACATAATTTAGACAATTGTTTTTGTCATATGTATTATAATAACTGACAGACACTCATTGCAGCCGCTCTGTGCAGCTCAAACATATGAGCTCAGCTTCGCGGCTGAGACACGAATAGACTATTAACTTAAAGCTTTTACTCTTAAACACAAAAGGCACGTCCACTTTAATAAAAAAGGGATATTTATTAAACAAGCCAGATCAAGAGCAGAAAAACGCTCACACAATTAAATAAATAATATTCAGCAAACTAGCCTTCTTCAATCTCTCTCTTCTCCAGTGGGTTGGGCTAATCCAAAAGAAGTGGAAACAAGGGGGTGTTCTGAAGACAGACTGTTACCTGTGAAACAGGGCTGCTCTGAAAACACCCCCATTAGCAATTAGTGCTCTCCACCTGATTAAATGAACGCGGCGCGGCAAAACTGATGAAATGAACGCGGCAAAACTGACAGTACAGATCCACTTATAGCGCGGTGTTGTGACGCTTCCCCTCATGTGTATGTTGATGTACGTTCCTCAAGTTTACCGCTATGGGTGTGCGTTTGAGCCAGCGGCCCAGCGGGGAATGAAACACAAAGGACCCGCGAGAGACTCTTCGCCAGCGGGTTGGGCTAATCCAAAAGAAGTGAAAACAATGGGGGTGTTCTGAAGACAGACTGTTACCTGTGAAACAGTGGTGCTCTCAAAACACCCCCATTAGCAATTAGTGCTTTCCACCTGATGAAATGAACGCGGCGCGGCAAAACTGATTAAATGAACGCGGCAAAAAATCGACCAATCAGAATTTTGGTCGAGCCAGAACGTATCGACTAATAATCGACTAATCGACTGGGAGATTACAGCCCTAATCGCAATATGTATAATTTTATTTCATGATAATGATATCACAATATACTTATTTAGTGCTTTAAATAACGTTTTTATGATATAAAAATTTAGTTGAAATTTCGTAAATCTCATCACCAATTTCAAAATCACAAACTTAGCAGTGTTAATTTCATTGACAAATAATTTTCGTCACAATTTTCGTCAACGAACTTTTTTCACTGATGAAAACGAGACGATAACTAAATAAAAACTAGTGATGGATGACAAAAACTATGATGAAAATCCACTGTCATTTTCGTCAACCAATAAAAACGAGACGAAAATGTTTATCTCCTCATTTGAACTTGAATGAGCTCCTGCAACTGCAACAGAGGCGCAGACATTTCAAAATAAGAGTCCCGGTGTATTTCCAGCTGGTTTATAATGAAAAGTCACGCATTATATATTCGTTTTTGGTTACACAATAACTGTATTTAATTTAATTCCCATTTAATTCATAGTCAGGAGGAAAGACCAGTATTTGACACATATTCAATAAAGTTAGTTCACTAAAACCATTTTTAAAAATCTTTGTTACTTGAAATTAAATAAATGTTAACTGAAATTAAAAATAAATAAACAAAATTTGAATAAACTAATTTAAAGCTTTAGCTTAATCTGATATGGCCTACTGACTAAAACAGAAATACAAAGTTATACAAACTATATAGATGTTTTTAAAAAACAAACAAAAAAAGTGAATTGAGCTCTTTTGTGTATTTTTAATGTCAAAAACAAAACGATGTCAAAATGTCAGTTCAAGTGACAGTCGGTGTGTAAAGCTTAAATGCTTAATGTATTACAATTGAACTAAACTCATTAGATTTTAGGAGACTAAAACTAGACTAAAACTAAAAACAATTCAGGTGACTAAAATATGACTAAAACTAAATCAAAATTTGCTGTCAAAATTAACACTGAAACTTAGGGATGCACCGAAAGGAAAAATTTTGTCCGAAGCCGAATGCAGGTTTTCAAATTATTTTATTTTATTATTTATTTAGCCAATGTTTTCACCATTGCATAAATTAAATAGTAAAAATTAGCTTTAAAAATATTTATTTAACACTGAACATATTTTAGCATTCCAGCAGACATTATACAAACAAAGCACAATATAACTTAAAATACCTTTCTTTTTTTAAATGTAAAAGAAAATATATTTTTATTTGGCCATCTTATGCCATCTTATCTTTGGCCTATTATGCCTACAGATATCGGGTAAACGTACCTATTAAGCTCAAGCACCCATTAAGCACACTGCTATCTTTGAGCTCAGATTATAAAAATATATTTTTTTATCATCCTACTTGATGTCTTAACCAATTGATGTGTTTGTTATTATATACCTCCTGTAATTTCCAGCTAATCAGTCCATAGCGCTCAGAGATATGGGTATCCATGTGTTCACACTGTCTGTCGGCCATTTTGAAAGCTGTCCGAAAACTTTAACCAGAAGAGTAGCCCCTTAAATGTGCATTTTTTTGATGTTTAAGCCTTTATTTTCGATAAGTATCATTTCTTACTGCAAAATTTGGAGATTAATGTTTAGACTTTTGCATATTATAACCTGGATGTGGGAAATAATTACAGTTCGATCCAAAAGATAGTTTTAGCAACATAGCGCAGATGCTACAGAACACTGTTAGCTTACTAGCTGTGTAAGACTGTGCGCTACACTAATATATTACTCCACAGGCTTGCACTTTTAAATCCATTATATTATAAATGTACAGTTTATTGATGTTCTGTTGTTTTACACTGCTTTATTTATTAAAGAAATCATATTATTGTGCGGTGAGCTTAAAGGGTCACTACTATGAAAATCACAGCTTCAGTGTGAAATCAATAAGAAAAAGTGTAATTTCATAGATATTTTCAATAATAGCGGTTCATATTAAAATATGTATGAACTAAATACATGACCTAGATTATTTATTTAGCAAAATTGTCCTTTTAAATTTTAATTTAATAATGTTTATTAATTAAAAAAGGGTTTGCTGTTCCAATAATGCTCCCTTTAAACGTAAATACTTCATAAACAGACTTTAAATATTAACAAATGGCTGTCACTTATAAAATTAAGTAATACAATTATTCTTTAAAAATGTTGTTTAAAATAAACAAGAATTTTCCCCAAAAAAACATGTGAACTTAATGGGAACAGGGGTGTAAAGGGTACAAACATGTACCCATTAAGCACAGCATTTAATGAGGTATATCTTAATTTAATGCTTTTGTCATTTAAAATAAAATTAAATATTATTGTGTGAGAGATTAATATTATATTTTAACATAACCTCTTGTGCTCAAACCAATACCCTGTGTACTAAAATGTCTTAATGTAGAGTTTGGTGAACTTAATAGGTAAGAGGAAACATTGGCCATTAATCCTTTTTGCAACATGAAAAACTATAGTTTTATCAATGGATTAGTGAGTCTACAGTCCATATAAACGCTGTCGCTATGTCAGATCATCGCCATCCCACAAAGTTCAATGAAGCTGCTAAAAATGCACAATAAATATCTTACTCACGTCGATTCATGTCTACACTGTTTGTTTGTTCATGAGAGGGTTTGCGAGCCTGTCACTGCTGCAGAAACACGTTGTAAATGGATACGACGTTCTACAGACACAAATATGCACGGGAACGTTTGCCAATATGTTATTACAGTATCACCCCAGGGTGGTCTTGCTTGCATTTGAGGGTGCTTAGGCCGGCTGCGTGGCGTGAGCGTGGCGTTTCTGTTGCATGTCAGCTGCACTGTAAAAAAAAAAGCTGGTTTAACTTAAAAACTTGCCTTAAAATTGAGTTAATTGAAATTAAACATTTGAGTTAATACAATGAAGGAAATTGGTTTAATAAATAGAAACTCAAAATATTATTGAATCTGAACCACATAATTTTAAAAACTTAATAAATCATGAAAATAGCACAATTTGGCATGTTTCACTGCATTATTACAAATAAAACACACAATTACGCAATATGCTTACAAAGCATGGGTGATGTCGATTCTCAAATGTTGGCTCAAATGGCGGCTCTTGTGTGAAGCGACGATAATAGTTATTGTGCGCAAAAAATACTAAATAACGACTTATATAGTGATGACCGATTTCAAAACACAGCATCATGAAGCTATGAATCAGCGAGTCGATTCATGATTCGGATCCCGTGTCAAACTGCTGAAATACGTGACTTTGGCGATCCGAAACGCTGAATCGACTCATTGATTCATAACGCTCCAAGCCGCTGAATCGACTCACTGATTCATAACGCTCCAAACCACTGAATCGACTCACTGATTCATAACGCTCCAAACCGCTGAATCGACTCACTGATTCATAACGCTCAAAACCACTGAATCGACTAACTGATTCATAACGCTCCAAACCGCTGAATCGACTCACTGATTCATAACGCTCCTAACCGCTGAATCGACTCACTGATTCATAACGCTCCAAACCACTGAATCGACTCACTGATTCATAACGCTCCAAACCGCTGAATCGACAGTAGGCAATAGGCAATTTATGCGGCGAAAGTGCGGCGTATTTGAAAAAATGCGGCCCCCGCATAAATATGGGGACTTTGGCTGATTATGCGTTAAATCACGCGATCGCATAATCACGTTTTTCTGGAAGGACTGGCTAATCCAAAAGAAGTGGAAACAAGGGGGTGTTCTGAAGACAGACTGTTACCTGTGAAACAGGGCTGCTCTGAAAACACCCCCATTAGCAATTATTGCTCTCCACCTGATGAAATGAACACGGCAAAACTGACAGTAAAGATCCACTTTTGCGGCACGACTGAAGCGTGGCGTTGTGACGCTTCCCCAACATGTGTATGTCAAGTTTCCCCAACATGTGTATGTCAAGGCTATGGGTGTGCGTTTGAGCCAGCGGGGAATGAAAAACAAAGGACCAGCGAGAGACTTCCCTCAGTCACCATGTGCTCTACTTCTATTGGATAGTTGCGTTGCGTTCAACGGATTAATTTGCATAAAGATGGGCTTCGGCCAGCTTTTTTGACACGCGGCAATGCAGCGCCGCCTTCCCAGAATGCTTTGCGGGCGCGTTAAAGTCGCTTGACGTCACCCATAGGAATAAAGTGGAGTGCGGCGCAACAGAAGTGTTGCACGGACAAGTGAATCCGCACCTTGACGAAATAAACGCGGTGAGGCAAACCTGATTAAATGAACGCAGCAAAAAATCGACCAATCATAATTTTGGTCGAGCCAGAACGTATCGACTAATAATCGACTGGGAGATTACAGCCCTAGTATGGGGAGGGCTATACTTCATGTTGAACATAAATATATAGCCTACTCGGGGCTCAACGCTAAAGATGTTTTCTGCTGGCCCAGTCGATTCAGTGGTTAGATTTTTTTACTTGCCCTGCCAAAATTTTTCCTGGTTAAGTAATAAATAAAATAAAATAGGCCTAGTTATTGTTTTTGTTGTTTTTGATCCATGTAACCTTAATAAATTAGGTTGACTCCATAAAGCCTAACTCACATACATGTTTAAATATTGATAAAGACAAATGAAATAAACAAATGAAAAACTGTTCTTTTCTGTTTTTTCATAGGTCTAAACTAGATTTTCAGGTACAGAAATGGCAATCAAACAAAATATCACTGTATAAATATAGCATACATATTAACCCTTATTCAGAGGTGGGTAGTAACGAATTACATTTACTTCGTTACATTTACTTGAGTACATTTTTTGGGTAACTTGTACTTTTAGAGTAGATTTAAAGATGGGTACTTTTACTCTTACTCAAGTAAATTTCTTGTGAAAAAACTGTACTTTTACTTAGTTACATTCGGTGGCGTTCCTCCGTTACTGTCAAATGGTAATAGTTATATTATATATATTAAAATAAGTTAATATGACTTTCGCAAGTCTCGCGAAACGTTGGAGAGGCTGTTTCGCGAGAGGTTGCTACGCATCACCCGCTTATATTAGTGCGCGTTTAGTCGGAAGATGATGGCCGAAGCAGAGGAAGATGTGTGTGAGCTACGGGAGGCAGATTGCTCGTGGCTTCAAGTTCAGTCTATGTTTTCACTCCAAGATGTCAAAAAGAATAGTTTCATAATGCGATGCATGTTGTGTGCACCCAAACGAACTGACTTCTCTCAGCATACAAGAATTCCACCCTGAAAAGAACATGTAGCGGTAAGTGTCACAATGATGCCTATATTTGAACACTATTAACGGTCATTTGGTAACTATGGGAAATTTTCCCTTATTATAATACTATTTCACACACTGTCCGAGTGTTTTCCTCATATGCGCTCTTGTGCAAGCAATGACAAATCGTTTGAATCCTCCAAACAACACACGTCCACGAACAAACGTTCACATCTGCACATTTACATATCATTTTCTTCACAAAACGAAACAAATTGAATAGCCTAATGTGACGTCTTGCATTTATACACAAATCCGGACAGACACCTGTCTGAAGTGTAGAAAATACATACAAATAAAAACGGTATTGTATTTTATTCCTACCTAAAGAATAGCCTATATACTTATAAAAAATATAAGAACAAAGTATGTTTTAAGAAGAGACACATCATTAATTTACACTGTTTAACCATTAATCACACACACACACACACACACACACACACACACAAGGTTCATTAGCTTACATTAGTTAACATGAACTAATAATGAACTGCACTTATAAAGCACTTATTTATCTTTATGTTAATTTAAACATTTACTAATGCATTATTCAAGTATTGTTAACATTAGTCAATGCACTGTGAACTAAGTCAAGTCAAGTCAAGTCAACTTTATTTATATAGCGCTTTTAACAATGTAGATTGTTTCAAAGCAGCTTTACAGTATTAAACAGCAAAATAATGCAGCCTAATTTTATTCAGCTGTATAGACTAACATGAATAAACTATGAACAGCTGGATTTTTATGAACTAACGTTGACAAAGATGAACTAATGCTGAACAGAGGTGTTGTTCATGGTTAGTTCATGTTAACTAATACAACCTTCTTGTAAAGTGTTACCGAGGGGTGTGTGAAAGCTCTCCAAGTAGCCAGAAATTCAGGGTTTTCGCTTCTTATCAATCAGATCGAAAGTAACTAGTAACTACTACTTGAGTAGTTTTCTCATCGAATACTTTTTTACTCTTACTCAAGTAAATATTACGATTGTTACTTTTACTTTTACTTGAGTAAATATTTCCGTAAGTACTTGTACTTTTACTTGAGTACAGATTTTGGCTACTCTACCCACCTCTGCCCTTATTAAAGTTATTCAGTCAAGAGCAGTGAGTGATTTTTACCATAGACTGTATAAAAGGACAAAATGCTTCCCTGCCATTGACAATATTATCCGGATTTCTGTGTTTTCACTGTTATACGGTAGGGGGCGCTATGACGCATCTCCTGAACAAGTAGAGAATCTCCTGATCAAAACACAGGCGAAGAAGAAGCAGAACGAGCGATCTCATATTAAGCAGATGCATATGTAAAATAATAAACAGCATCTAAATCAAAACGGCTGTGTTATTGAATGAAATGTCAAACCAGGGCAAGTTAGAGGACTGTGAAGCTTTGAGGTGTTGATTAGGGTGACCATATTTTGATTACCGAAAACCAGGACACTCTGCCCGGCAATGAGATACTCAAATGATACTCGAAGGTTACTCAAAGATTCCTTATTAATTTCAATACATTTAGAGTATGCCCCCTCTGTATAGATAGAAAATGATTATATTAGGGCCAGGACAGGACTTGAAAACAGGACGTTTGGTCACCCTTGCGTTGATGGACTCCATCTGTGGTTTCATCGTTATGAATCCGATCCGGATGTAACGTTAGTCTTTGACAAAAACGTGACTTTCTCAGCTTTTTACACAAAATGTTGCTTTTTTTCATGACACTTACCCAACATTCAAGTGTTGCTAAAAAATAATGCCTGAAGAGAGAACAAAACCAAGAGGGTTCTTCCTTTTGATATAGTGCATGTTCAGATATTCATACTGTGGGCCATGAAACTTGTGAAAATGACAACTGTGACTGGCATATTTCATGTTTACGTTCATTTAAAAGACATAACCGACTCGACTATGTTTACGATGCTATTCGACAAGACACATCATTTTGTATTCATCTGAAAGAAGAATGTCATACACACCTAGGATGATTTTAGGGTGAGTAAATCATAGGATAATTTAAATGTTTGGGTGAACTATCCCTTTAAGACATAAACGACTGTGTTTATGAGGATGCTCGCATTTTGACATCTACACAAGCGTGTGTGTTTGACTGTTCAAGTCCAGTAAAGTGCAAAAGTCACTTGTTTTTAGACTGCAAGCGCAAGGCTTAAAAACGCACTCAAGCGATAATGTTTCGAGACGGCACAAAATGTCATCGTCATGTGAGCGTAACCGCGATAGAGTTCAAAATCTCTACCGGTTGACTCATTTTTACTGGTTAAATGTGTTTACCGGTATATCGCCCACCCCTATGCACACTTATTTTGTCATGTTTCGGGACTACAGTAGCATCAAATGGACTAAAATTGTTAATGATAATGATTGCTGTTGTGTTGCTGCGCCCCTGGTTCAACCGTATAGATCCTCATCTTGTTTAGTATTATCTTTTAGTCTCAAACTTTCATTTCCTCTGCATGTCTGAGACTTAAATGGCACTTTATTAGTTCTCTAGTAACTCACCCTATCAGCTGATCTTCAGGATGCAAGACCCAGCTTGCGTTCTCTCTATCATTCTTATTGTCTTGTGCAGTTCCCACCGTTATTGCTTCATATTGCATAATGTTTTGATTTCTTGCAGAAGTGGAGGACAAACCTCCGGTTGCATTGGCCGGGCAGGACCGAGTCGTTCAACCGCGTGAAGATGTGACCCTGAACGGCATTGAGAGCCACGACGATAAAGAGGTTGTGAATTGGGAGTGGGAGCAGGTGTCTGGAGACTCGTCGGCTGTTATGACGGTAGCTGCGCTACTAAGAGTTCATTATTGGAATATTGTTTTCTGAAATGCATCAGATTAGCTATACATTTAGACATTTAATTCATGTACAATCTCTCTTCTTTTTTTGGGGGGGTCAGAAAGCGCAATTTAAGGATGCAGTGACCATCTCCAATCTTTCTCCCGGGATGTATAAGTTCAGACTCACGGTCACAGATGACGCAGGACAGACGGGCTCGACCGAGGTGTCAGTTTTGGTCCTGACGCCTGAACAGTCACTCCGTGAGTACATGAAAACTCAATGTTTGCGTCATTTATTTATCCGCTTTTTAACTAATTGAAAGGGTTGATTTGTATGGAATGATAATCCGGACAATATTTAAAAAGAATTGCCATTTCACTTCCTCCGTGTCCTGCCACAACCAGAACACAATATTCAAATGGAACATTAATCCTCTGTGCACTTGCATTTCCGATGCCTAACACAGAAAACTGTCAATCAGGCTAGAGGGCGGGGCTTATTGATTATAGTTGGAAAGTATGCCACGCCCCCAAGTGGTGGAAAATGGGGAATTTGGCTATTCTTGCATTAAAAACAGGCCAACAGAATTGATTTTATGTTCACCTGGCAACCAGAAAAAAGAAGCAATGTCTGTGTCAGACTGCCACAACTGCCACAGTCAATTATCTTGAGTTAAAATCAGAGAATCTATAAAAAACTTGATTAAAACACTACGGAGAACGTCCAACATGATCTTAAATGAGGTGAAAGCATAATCCTGCAAGCTTTTAATACTCATGATGACCACGTTTACTAGAGTTTATCTCGTTCTATTGTATTTATTGCCGTAAATGTTGACTAGTTGTAGAATTTATAATAGATAATCAGTTAAAGGAATAGATTTTTCACTTAAGATGTATATTACACCTGTGGCATGTTGTAGTTTCTAACTGTGCTGCTACTTTTCATAACAAATGCTATAGATTAAAAAAAAGAAAGAAAAAGTCAACATTGGCCTGCATGGTAACGAGGAGCCGTCAATGGTCTTGCTTTTGTAAATAAACCCTTATTGTAACAAATGCTACAGTTAAACAACTATATGTTAGTTTTAAGGCTGAGTACAAGTTAGAAAGAGCTTTAAAATATGGACTTGAATTATTGACTAAACTATCCCCCCATAACCACGCCCCCAACAACGCCTTACTTTTCCCACTTCAAGCACTGGATGTATCTTGTTTAATATGTTGAGGATGCTGCCTTTGCATATTGTATGAAGTGTGATGTTCTTGGAGGCCGTCAGATATGCGTCACCACATGGTCATTGCTGTCATGTTCGCTGAAGAGTGTTTCTCAGTCATTTAATCTCATTTCTCTTTAATGAAATTTGCATGAGTTGTGGTCCAACGGGTTTTGACCTTAATTACTTAGATTAACCATTTACCAGGATTTGTCAGATAGGTTTGTTCTGTTAACCCAGAGTCTTCAGGTCTTCTCAAACAGTGCTTTCTTCTAAAACAAGCTTTACTGGGTAATTTCATCTTTGCTTTGTCTAAACCTTCATAGAAATGGCTCAGGAGTTGTGGTTTGGTAAGCGATTGCGTGATCTTTGCTAAACAGGAAATCTCTTGATCTTGAGTGGCCATTTCTTGAGTGTTTCAGAAACTGGTGTGGCCGGTTTTGCTGTGAGAGTTTCGCAGAGAATGAGAACATTCCCGTCATTGAGGGTTTGTGAAGCTCTCATGAGTCTTTGACTAAACATGTCAATCTAAAGTCATGAATTTAGATGATTATAGACACATTAATTCTATTATTTTGACTGTTGAATTTACATTATTCATGTTGCATTTGCATGATTTAAGCTTTCAAAGCGCAGTGTTTGATGGCAAGGAAACACTTACAGTAAATCATTATTTTTTCCATTCACAGTTATTGTATGTTCCAGATTAAAGGGGTATTTGATAAGTTAAAAGCATGTTTATCAGCAGTAAACCAGATGTGGTTCGGAGAGATCAACTGGTATTTCTCTGCTTTCATATTTGTGTAAGTGGTGGTTTCAGTTCTCTGTTTGAGTAAGCATTCATATTTCACATAGTTCATGTGTTCACACACTGTTGTGTAGATGTGCAGTGTTGTGTTGACTGTAAAATGCCTTCAGGAACACATTCTTTATTTGACCAAGTTTATATTGTACGGTAGTTTAATTCCTTTATATCACACAATTCTGACTTTATATCTCGCAATTCAGACTTTATATCTCACAATTATGACTTTATATCTCACAATTCTGACTTTATATCTCGCAATTCTGACTTTATATCTCACAATTCTGACTTTATATCACACAATTCTGACTTTATATCTCACAATTATGACTTTATACCACACAATTATGACTTTATATCACACAATTCTGACTTTATATCTCACAATTATGACTTTATATCTCGCAATTCTGACTTTATATCTCACAATTCTGACTTTATATCACACAATTCTGACTTTATATCACACAATTATGACTTTATATCACACAATTATGACTTTATATCTCGCAATTCTGACTTTATATCCCGCAATTCTGACTTTATATCTCGCAATTCTGACTTTATATCACACAATTATGACTTTATATCTCACAATTCTGACTTTATATCTCACAATTCTGACTTTATATCACGCAATTCTGACTTTATATCTCACAATTATGACTTTATATCTCACAATTCTGACTTTATATCTCACAATTCTGACTTTATATCTCACAATTCTGACTTTATATCACGCAATTCTGACTTTATATCACACAATTATGACTTTATATCTCACAATTCTGACTTTATATCACACAATTCTGACTTTATATCTCACAATTATGACTTTATATCTCGCAATTATGACTTTATATCTCACAATTATGACTTTATATCACACAATTCTGACTTTATATCTCACAATTCTGACTTTATATCACACAATTCTGACTTTATATCACACAATTCTGACTTTATATCACACAATTCTGACTTTATATCTCACAATTCTGACTTTATATCTCACAATTATGACTTTATATCACACAATTCTGACTTTATATCTCACAATTCTGACTTTATATCACACAATTCTGACTTTATATCTCGCAATTATGACTTTATATCTCGCAATTATGACTTTATATCTCGCAATACTGACTTTATATCTCGCAATTATGACTTTATATCTCGCAATACTGACTTTATATCTCGCAATTCTGACTTTATATCTCGCAATTCTGACTTTATATCTCGCAATTATGACTTTATATCTCGCAATTATGACTTTATATCTCGCAATTCTGACTTTATATCTCGCAATTCTGACTTTATATCTCGCAATTCTGACTTTATATCTCGCAATTCTGACTTTATATCTCGCAATTCTGACTTTATATCTCGCAATTCTGACTTTATATCTCGCAATTATGACTTTATATCTCGCAATACTGACTTTATATCTCGCAATTATGACTTTATATCTCGCAATTCTGACTTTATATCTCGCAATTCTGACTTTATATCTCGCAATTATGACTTTATATCTCGCAATTATGACTTTATATCTCGCAATTATGACTTTATATCTCTCAATTATGACTTTATATCTCGCAATTATGACTTTATATCTCGCAATTCTGACTTTATATCACGCAATTCTGACTTTATATCTCGCAATTCTGACTTTATATCTCGCAATTATGACTTTATATCTCGCAATTATGACTTTATATCTCGCAATACTGACTTTATATCTCGCAATTATGACTTTATATCTCGCAATTATGACTTTATATCTCGCAATTATGACTTTATATCTCGCAATTATGACTTTATATCTCGCAATTATGACTTTATATCTCGCAATTCTGACTTTATATCTCGCAATTCTGACTTTATATCTCGCAATTCTGACTTTATATCTCGCAATTCTGACTTTATATCGCAATTCTGACTTTATATCGCAATTCTGACTTTATCTCGCAATTCTGACTTTATATCGCAATTCTGACTTTATATCTCGCAATTCTGACTTTATATCTCGCAATTCTGACTTTATATCTCGCAATTCTGACTTTATATCTCGCAATTATGACTTTATATCTCGCAATTATGACTTTATATCTCGCAATTATGACTTTATATCTCGCAATTATGACTTTATATCTCGCAATTCTGACTTTATATCCCGCAATTCTGACTTTATATCTCGCAATTCTGACTTTATATCTCGCAATTCTGACTTTATATCTCGCAATTATGACTTTATATCTCGCAATTATGACTTTATATCTCGCAATTATGACTTTATATCTCGCAATTCTGAGTTTATATCACACAATTCTGAGTTTGTCTTGCACTTCACACTTTATAACTCGCAAATCTGACTTTTCTCGCAATTGCGTGAGAAGCATTCAAATTCAGCTAAAAACCACAGATATCAGATCAAACAGCTCTGACGTGGAAACCAGGAGAAACATTGAGCCATGAACAAACAAGTTAATGGATCCTCTCCAGTTCACAATTCAGCAACATTCACTGTGGATTTAATGCAGTAACGCTAACTGTAACCATGGTATTGTGGCAGAAATAGTCAAATGTTTTTACATTATTCATCTCAGGGTTCGTTTAAACCATTTGAGAGTGAAACTAAAGCACTTTTCAATGGCTTCACACTTTTTCCAGCACTTCAACATAAATGTAACTTTAAACAGGATATTTAGAGCTTTGAAGTGTTGAATAAATGAATGATTTTCCTCCTGTCAGATCACTGTCTGGTGCCGAAGAAGGAGGGTCCATGCCGAGGCTCTTTCCCACGTTGGCACTACAATGCCGTCACAGAGAAATGTGAGGAGTTCAAGTTTGGAGGCTGCAAACCAAACCTCAATAACTACCTGGCCCTCAACGAATGCCAGAATGCTTGTGACAAAGTTTCAGGTATTGTGTTTTTATATGGTCACGTTTACAAACAGATGCCCATTAATTACTACAGATAAAACTTACATATTCACTGTGTTGAGTGGAAGCAAAAATGGTGATAATAGCACAAATAAAAATTATATAGTAAGTGCAAATTTCTAAATTATTTACGAAGTATAATGCAAAAGATTGTTCTAATATATAATACTATAATTTATATATACATATATATATATACAGGTCCTTCTCAATAAATTAGCATATTGTGATAAAGTTCATTATTTTCCATAATGTAATGATAAAAATTTAACTTTCATATATTTTAGATTCATTGCACACCAACTGAAATATTTCAGGTCTTTTATTGTTTTAATACTGATGATTTTGGCATACAGCTCATGAAAACCCAAAATTCCTATCTCAATAAATTAGCATATCATGAAAAGGTTCTCTAAACGAGCTATTAACCTAATCATCTGAATCAAAATTACACCTGCAAAAGATTCCTGAGGCTTTTAAAACTCCCAGCCTGGTTCATTACTCAAAACCGCAATCATGGGTAAGACTGCCGACCTGACTGCTGTCCAGAAGGCCATCATTGACACCCTCAAGCAAGAGGGTAAGACACAAAGAAATTTCTGAACGAATAGGCTGTTCCCAGAGTGCTGTATCAAGTCTGTGGGAAGGAAAAAGTGTGGCAAAAAACGCTGCACAATGAGAAGAGGTGACCGGACCCTGAGGAAGATTGTGGAGAAGGACCGATTCCAGACCTTGGGGGACCTGCGGAAGCAGTGGACTGAGTCTGGAGTAGAAACATCCAGAGCCACCGTGCACAGGCGTGTGAAGGAAATGGGCTACAGGTGCCGCATTCCCCAGGTCAAGCCACTTTTGACCCAGAAACAGCGGCAGAAGCGCCTGACCTGGGCTACAGAGAAGCAGCACTGGACTGTTGCTCAGTGGTCCAAAGTACTTTTTTCGGATGAAAGCAAATTTTGCATGTCATTCGGAAATCAAGGTGTCAGAGTCTGGAGGAAGACTGGGGAGAAGGAAATGCCAAAATGCCTGAAGTCCAGTGTCAAGTCCCCACAGTCAGTGATGGTCTGGCGTGCCATGTCAGCTGCTGGTGTTGGTCCACTGTGTTTTATCAAGGGCAGGGTCAATGCAGCTAGCTATCAGGAGATTTTGGAGCACTTCATGCTTCCATCTGCTGAAAAGCTTTATGGAGATGAAGATTTCATTGTTCAGCACGAGCTGGCACCTGCTCACAGTGCCAAAACCACTGGTAAATGGTTTACTGACCATGGTATTACTGTGCTCAATTGGCCTGCCAACTCTCCTGACCTGAACCCCATAGAGAATCTGTGGGATATTGTGAAGAGAAAGTTGAGAGACGCAAGACCCAACACTCTGGATGAGCTTAAGGCCGCTATCGAAGCATCCTGGGCCTCCATAACACCTCAGCAGTGCCACAGGCTGATCGCCTCCATGCCACGCCGCATTGAAGCAGTCATTTCTGCAAAAGGATTCCCGACCAAATATTGAGTGCATAACTGAACATAATTATTTGAAGGTTGACTTTTTTTGTATTAAAAACACTTTTCTTTTATTGGTCGGATGAAATATGCTAATTTATTGAGATAGGAATTTTGGGTTTTCATGAGCTGTATGCCAAAATCATCAGCATTAAAACAATAAAAGACCTGAAATATTTCAGTTGGTGTGCAATGAATCTAAAATATATGAAAGTTTAATTTTTATCATTACATTATGGAAAATAATGAACTTTATCACAATATGCTAATTTATTGAGAAGGACCTGTATGTATGTATATATATATATATATATATATATATATATATATATATATATATATATATATATATATATATATATATATATATATATATATATATATATATATATATATATATATATATATATATATATATATATATATATATATATATATAAATAAAACCCAACGCCTCATAACCGGTAAACCAAAACATCAACCATTAAAAAAATATATAAATTGAAATGGTTGATATTTGGGTTTACCGGTCATGAAGCTTTGGGTTTTTCTCTAGTAGCAAATTAGGACAGGTAATGGTTCAAATGATTAGTGTCAGAGGCAGCTTTGCCTTATTAAACTGCATGGAAAAGCATGCATTGCCTGTTACATTTCAACACACACTGTGAAAACTAATAAAGCAGCAGCGTCATCAATAATGCTTTCAGAGCAAATGGCTCATTCAGACATCAGTCATTTATTAATGTGCATGATCACCTCTTTATTTGAAATGTTTTGTTTGTGATTTTTTAAAAATAATAAATTACACTTTATTTGACGTTTTGTTGTCAAATGCAATAACACTTAAACTTACATTTTTAAGTGTGACTTTTCAAAATACCTTTATTTTACATTGAATATGTTCATATTATTGCAGTTTCTGCTCCTTCCCCGTCTGGAAGATTCGGTCCGATCCAGAATCCTGGTAAGTCCATGAGTGCTGATGATGCATGTATATTTATTGTTTTCAATACCAGTATGCCATTTCAATGTTTATTATAAATGTATAAAGTGAAATCCTCTCTTTCTGAACTCTTGCAAACACCCACAGAAGAGCAGTGTGACGTGAAGTGTGGACCAGAACACTTCTCATGTGCTAACGGATGTTGCATCGGAAAAGATTTCGAATGTGACAATATAGATCAGTGCACCGACCGTTCGGACGAGACCGAATGCCCCAATTGTGAGGATCACATTCATCACTATTATAAAAACAGATTATACACTGAAGAAAAAAAAACGGTTTCTTGCTCCATATTTTGTCTTTTCTTGTACAAATATCGAAACATTTTTAAAGGGTTCGTTCACCCAATAATGAAAATAATTGCCGTTCCACACCCTTAAGACCTCCGTTCATCTGCAGAACACAGATGAAGATATTTGTGTTGAAATCTGAAGGCTCAGTGAGGCCTGCATTTACACTCTCAAGATCCATTAATGTAATTCAATCGATTCAGTGGTTCGGATCGTATTGAATCAGCGAGTCGATTCAGTGGTTTGGATCGTATCGAATCAGCGAGTCGATTCAGTGGTTCGGAGCGTATCGAATCGTCGAGTTGATTCAGCGGTTCGGAGCATATCGAATCGTCGAGTCGATTCAGCGGGTTCGGAGCATATCGAATCGTCGAGTCGATTCAGCGCTTCGGAGCGTATCGAATCGTCGAGTCGATTCAGCGGGTTCGGAGCGTATCGAATCGTCGAGTCGATTCAGCGGGTTCGGAGCGTATCGAATCGTCGAGTCGATTCAGCGGGTTCGGAGCGTATCGAATCGGCGAGTCGATTCAGCGGTTCAGAGCGTATCAAATCAGCAGTTCGGATCGTATCGAATCAGTGAGTCGATTCAGTGGTTCGGAGCGTATCGAATCGTCGAGTCGATTCAGCGGGTTCGGAGCATATCGAATCAGTGAGTCGATTCAGCGGTTCGGAGCGTATCGAATCGTCGAGTCGATTCAGCGGGTTCGGAGCGTATCGAATCGTCGAGTCGATTCAGCGCTTCGGAGCGTATCGAATCGTCGAGTCGATTCAGCGCTTCGGAGCGTATCGAATCGTCGAGTCGATTCAGCGCTTCGGAGCGTATCGAATCGTCGAGCCGATTCAGCGCTTCGGAGCGTATCGAATCGTCGAGCCGATTCAGCGCTTCGGAGCGTATCGAATCGTCGAGTCGATTCAGCGCTTCGGAGCGTATCGAATCGTCGAGTCGATTCAGCGCTTCGGAGCGTATCGAATCGTCGAGTCGATTCAGCGCTTCGGAGCGTATCGAATCGTCGAGCCGATTCAGCGCTTCGGAGCGTATCGAATCGTCGAGTCGATTCAGCGGGTTCGGAGCGTATCGAATCGTCGAGTCGATTCAGCGGGTTCGGAGCGTATCGAATCGGCGAGTCGATTTAGCGAGTTCGGAGCGTATCGAATCGGCGAGTTGATTCAGTGGTTTGGTGGTTTGACACATGATCTGAATCATGATTCGATACGCTTCGAAGCTTCATGAAGCAGTGTTAGTTATCACTATATAAGTTGTTATTTTGGGTTTTTTGCCGCACAAAAAATATTCTCGTCGCTTTTATAATAATATTGAACCACTGTTCTCACATGGACTGATTTAAATATGTTTTTAGTACATGAATGGATCTTGAGCCTTCAGATTTCAACACAAATATCTTCATTAGTGTCTGAAGATGGACGGAGGTCTTACGGGTGTGGAACGGCATGAGGGCGAGAAATAAATGACATTATTTAAATTTTTGGGTGAACTAACCCTTTAAATCAAGACACATTTACTTGAAAAGCGCCAGGAGCGATGGATTGATGCCAGTTGATCACGCCTCTTGTGGTCTGATTGGTTGAAGGACTATCCAGTTGCGTACAGAGTCATTTGAATTATGCTCGTTGATCACGCCTCTTGTGCAGTAGAAAATACAGAGCAGACTCCCCAGTCCAATGTTCAATCTTAAATTGAGCTTGGTCTGGTGATAGCCAGACAAGTGCAAACCCTCTTTTGGCTACTGTCAGGATTTACTAAAGACACGCACTATATACATGACACTATGAGCTGACAGTAGCTTGAGATAGGACACAGTTGTAAATTTAATACAACAGCAATATCTGTAAAACTTTTAGCAACCTTGTTTTTATCTGTACTTTTACTTAAGTACTTGATTTGTGTACTACGTCCACCACTGGTCATCTGAAGTCGTACTAGAGCTTTGTTTGTTGAGCATGACCAAAATGCTATCTTTTGACATCAGAGGATTTCAAATAGAGCTGATTTATTTGTAACTTCAAAATTACACAGGATAATTTAAGGCGAGTAAATGATTTTTTGGGGATAAACTATCACTTTGATTGGTGATTGAAATCCAGCTCAGGTCATTTATTAGTTTAAAAAACTAAACCGTCTTATGTGTGACTGAATGGATTCATTTGAAGTTTTTCTGCTTTCAGTGAACAAGAAGTTCAGTCGATTGCTGAATATTCATGTGGACACTTCCAACGGTGATTTTGTTTCATTTTCTGTTATGATATATGCAAACTTTAAAATCTTTTTATTTTAAACTCATATCTGCCTCCTTAATATTAATTATATAATATTAATCATTATTAAAATTCCTTCACTCCTACAGCTCATTGCGTGGAGCCACCGGTAACGGGAAACTGTCGCGCGAGCTTCACCCACTGGTACTACAATCCGTATGAGCGGAAGTGTAATCGCTTTAACTACGGCGGATGTGATGGGAATTTGAACCGCTTTGACACGGAGGAAAAGTGCATGTCGGCGTGCAGATCAGTGACTGGTGAGTTTTACTGTATTATTCCCACAATCAGTATTTAAAGTCAACAACAAAAAAACTAACATTTTGCCTTAGAATAACTTTCACGCATTCCACTTACTCGAATATCTTAGTTTTCACTTAAAGGTGAGGTAAGTGTTATTTCAAAACTGCTTTATAAAAGTGTCTCAGGCCGTGGACCAAAACAAACTTGTAGCCAATCAGCAGTAAGGGGTGTGTCTACTAATGACGGGGAGAAGAGAGCGCGCGGTGCACGTCATTATTCAAAACACACGACGAGGGTGGACATTAGCCGAGCGACAACAGAAAGAGAGAGATGGCAGATAAAAAAACACATGTGGAACAAAAGAAGGCTTACGATCAGCTTCCCAGCGC
This sequence comes from Romanogobio albipinnatus, assembly GCA_023566225.1. NCBI lineage: Eukaryota > Metazoa > Chordata > Actinopteri > Cypriniformes > Gobionidae > Romanogobio > Romanogobio albipinnatus. The sequence continues at coordinate 52,582,794 of CM042249.1, forward strand.
TGGAGAGAACTCAAGGAGCGCTGAGGTCTGCAGTCGGACGCGAGTCGACTTACCGACTAGTCATGACGCTTTAAGCTTGACGTCGGCCAGGTGCTGGCCAATAGAGGGCGCAGCAGGATAAGCCATTTCCAACAGTTAAAATGACAAATAAATAGGGCTGGGCAAATTAACGTGTTAATGTGGGCGATTAATTTTTTCAGCTTAACGCATTAAAAATAGTTAACGCAAATAACGCAGCGTCCGTTTTTATATCCATTTTTGCCTAGCGTTACATGATCACACTCCTATTCATGTAAATGCTTCCAAGCGCGACAAGACACTAGAGAACGCGCTGTATGTCAATGTTTGTGTGTGTGTGTGTGTGTGTCTGTCCTGTCTGTGGACAGGAGCTCACGGCGCAGCTGCACTTATGTCGTGTCCGAATTAGAGATGTTCCGATACCCTTTTTCCCTTACCGATTCCGATACCTGGGCTCAGGGTATCGGCCGATACCGAGTACTGATCCGATACCTGGGTTTGTATCTGTATATACAGCTGTATACACTACTAGCCCTGTATGAATTGCTAGAATTATTTAATGGTGTGCTTCAGACTTATCCCTTAATAAAACAAGAACAAATACATGGTGAACTACTGTATTTATTACAGTATTTTTTTATTATCTGACAAGCATTTGACAGTAATATTATTTATTTTTCTTAAGCCAAAAAGAACTTCAAATGCAGCCACAAATCTAACACTGCAAACTGAGAAAGGTATTTTAGTTGTACAATATAACTGTATAAAAAGCAGTGCAACTAATAAATGTAGGAATATTATATATATATATATATATAAGCAACCATCTAGGCATTATTATCATTAGTAGAGACGTATTATTATTACATAGAGACGCAGCTAAATCTACTCTACAACAGTAGTCTAATATATTCTGTCAATTTAAAATGTTTTAAACCAAACTTTTATTTTGACGGGTTGCCATGAAGATATTTCAGTGTCTGTGTTCCTTATATGACAGTTTTCCCAAATGAAACGGTAAATTCTCATGAAGTGACAGTTTATGCGTTCGTGTCCTCATATAGTGACTATAGACTGTGAATATGGACGCAGAGAAACTGGGGGAGGTTGCCGCTTGATAGTGACACACGGCAGAGATTACAAAGACAGCGAGCGTCACACACGTGTGTGTGTGTGTGCGCGCGGGCGGCCGCCATCCACACAGAGACGAAATACTGCTAAACAGCCAGTAAACAGCGGACATAGCCTCCTGTAACACGTCTTCATTTCTTCTTCGCTGCTCTAAACAGTGGGTTCTTGAGGCAAAACAGCACAACTTCCTGTGTTTGCAATGCATTCTGAGCACCGAAGAAGAACCGTGCAGTGGTTAGGCAAAGCTTGCGGTCATAACGAGGTCTTGTTTAAAAAAATGGTCTCGGATCGGTACATGGGTTCAAGTACTCGCCGATACCGATGCCAGAATTTTTTGTGGTATCGGCGATATTTCCGATACTAGTATCGGAATCGGAACAGCTCTAGTCTGAATCCACTTTTGCTAGTTTAACGATGGAAAAAAACGGTCTGCGCTCCTGGGTGTGTTTTGGGCGTAACGTGCAATAAACCAATCAGCGTCTCATCTCCCTTTCCCTTTAAAAGCCAGTTGTGCTCTCACCATGGCGGATTCACTATTTACATGATGAAAGACTGAACGCTTCTCCAGAGAGGAATCCTTTTATTTGTAATATTTAGAAATGTGTGTGTGTGTGTGTGTGTGTGTGTGCGCTGCTGTGCATCCCTGTGTGTGTAATTTATCAGAGTGTATGCACGTTGTGCTCCCCCTATAGGCTCATATTAATAACACACCCTTTAAATAACACACAAATACTGCGCTATTGACTTTAGAGCAGGTTTGTGTTGGTCAGTGGTCAGTCGTTCTCAGTTCCTTACATTAACAACACACCTACAATGCTCCTGATCACACCTGGTGTTCAGACCAGACGCCCATGGGCGAACAGATGCGCCAGTGCATTTGATATTTAAAGGGATAGTTCACCCAAAACTGAAATTTAGCCCATGATTTACTCACCCTCAAGTCATCCTAGCTGTGTATGACATTCTTCTTTCAGACGAATATAATCGGAGTTATATTACAAAAGTCCAGGCTAATCCAAGCATTAGAATTGGATTCATAGTTGCTCTGTTTTTGAAGTCCATAAAAGTGCATCTGTCTGTCATATAACTGCTCCACGCGGCTCTGGGGTGTTAATAAAGGCCTTCTGAAGCCAATCGATGCGTTTGTGTAAGAGAAATATCCATATTTAAAACTTTATCAAGTAAACTTTCAGTCGACCGCCTTCTGTGGAAAAGTGTTGAATGTTGAAAGTGAAACTCAAGATGCGTTCGTGACGTCATGACGAGCGGACCCTCGCGTTAGTCTTTCCATCGGCAGGGGAACTTTCAACACTTTCTCCATAAATTTAACAGGGAAGGCGGTCGATCGGAAGTTTACTTGATAAAGTTTTAAATATGGATATTTCTCTTACACAAACGCATCGATTGGCTTCAGAAGGCCTTTATTAACCCCTCAGAGCCGCGTGGAGCAGTTATATGACGGACAGATGCACTTTTTATGGACTTCAAAAACAGAGCAACTATTACTGCTATAATAAAGCTTGGATTAGCCTGGACTTTTGTAATATAACTCTGATTTTATTCGTCTGAAAGAAGAATGTCATATACAGCTAGGATGACTTGAGGGTGAGAAAATCATGGGCTAATTTTGATTTGTGTGTGAACTATCCCTTTAAACAGCGTGGAGATGGACGTGAACATGAGAACTGTGTCGAGATAACTAGCAAATAACACTTGTCACATCGCGTCGGGTGTATGATTGAGCCCATATCACTAAACAAAGGGTTTGGATCTCCTTTAAAGTTCAGGTACAATGAATCCACCGACTTTTTTCTTTGTTCAATTTGCACACTGAACATGAGTTGCAGCTCAACTCTTAAAGTGCAACAGGTTGATTATTTTCACTTGTCCTAAAATGTCCTACATTTTCATCTCCTCTAGAGGAACCGAAGTCTCACAAAATCCTGTGTGAAACACTGACTGGTTTCTGTCTCTCCTGCAAAACATCATGCCATGTTTATATTATTATTTCAGAGGCTGACGTGTTTGCCAGGCGTTCACAGTTTGAGAAGCTAGAGGGGGTCACGAGCGACACAGGTAACACCGCTTCACCTGCACAGAACACACTTACAGCAGAGATGCATGCTTTTCTTTAAAATAACTCATTTAAATAACATGACATGTTGCTCAGCAAAAAAAATATACACCGATCAGGCATAACATTATGACCGCTCACTGATTATCACATCATCTCCTGTTAGTGGGTGGGCTATATTAGGCAGCAAGTGAACATGTTGTCCTCAGAGTTGATGTGTTAGAAGCAGGAAAAATGGGCAAGCGTAAGGATTTGAGTGAGTTTGGGCCAGATTGTGACGGCTAGATGACTGGGTCAGAGCATCTCCAGAACTGCAGCTCTTGTGGGGTGTTCCCGGTCTGCAGTGGTCAGTCTCTATCAAAAGTGCTCCAAGGAAGGACCAGTGGAGAACCGGCCACAGGGTCATGGGCGGCCGAGGCTCATTGATGCACGTGGGGAGCGAAGGCTGGCCGTGTGGTCCGATCAAACAGACGAGCTACTGGAGCTCAAACTGCTCAAGAAGTTAATGCTGGTTCTGATAGAAAGGGGTCAGAATACACAGAGCATCTCAGTTTGTTGTGTATGGGGCGGCACAGCCGCTGACCAGTGCCCATGCTGACCCCTGTCCACCGCCCAAAGCACCAACATGTGAGCATCAGAACTGGACCACGGAGCAATGGAAGAAGGCGGCCTGGTCTGATGATCACGTGTTCTTCTACATCACGTGGATGGCCGGGTGTGTGTGCGTGGCTTACCTGGGGAACACATGGCACCAGGTGCACTATGGGAAGAAGGCGTGGCGGCGGAGGCAGTGATGCTTTGGGCAATGTTCTGCTGGGAAACCTTGGGTCCTCCATCCATGTGGATGTGACTTTGACACGTCCCACCTACCTAAGCATTGTTGAGCCCATGTCCAGCCTCTCATGGAAACGGTATTCCCTGTGGCTGTGGCTCTTTCAGCAGATAATGCGCCGCCACAAAGCACAAATGCTTCAGGAATGCTTTGAGCCGTTGACTCGGCCTCCAAATTCCCCAGATCTCAATCCAATCGAGCATCTGTGGGATGTGCCGAACAAACAAGTCCCCACCTCGCAACTTACAGGACTTAAAGGATCTGCTGCTAACATCTTGGTGCCAGACACCACAGCACAGCTTCTAGTGGAGTCCACGCCTCGACGGGTCAGGGGGACCAACACAATATTAAGTCATGTTATGCCTGATCGGTTGCACTAATGCAACTATAAATGTTAGCAGTACTTCCTCTAAGAATGCATTCATGAATTTATTGATCCTGAAATGCTCCAGATGTGCTGACGTCACATGACCTCTCTCTCTCTCTCTTCTCAGCTGCCATCGCATTCGCAGTCGTCCTGGGCTTGGCCATCGCCGTCCTGCTGGTTGTCATCGCGTGTTGCCTCGTGAAGGGGAAGAAGCAGCGCAGAAACAAGCATCAGCAAGTGGCTGTTAACGGCGGCCACGTTCACACCTACGAGGATTCGGAGAAACTCGTCTACAACAGCACAACCAAACCCATCTGAACTGACAAATGAATATGAATATGCCATGATTATTTGATTTCTTCACTTGGTTGGATTAAGCTGTTTGTTTTGAGTGCTGGTAACCGTGAGGCCAGGTTTGTTTATTGCCAGCTGCTTTATTTTCAGAATAATATGAGATTGATTTATTTCTTGTCTTTTGCTTTATATATTCGCTTGTTGGATTTCACTCAGGGTTAAATGGCACCAGTTTTGCAAACCATGACCGCACAAAATAAATCAAGATTCTTGAGCCATTTAGTTTGCAACACAAATAGTGTGTGTGTCTCAGAAACGCTGCCTCTCAACAGCTCATCACAAAGCCATGGAAACATTACATTATTACTTAGAGATGTGTTATATATTTTAGTACGTCTAAGTTTGAGATCTTAGATATCGATCTGTGGCTCTTTATTTTAGTTGTTTTGTATCTGAGCCACATTTTGCTTCTTCTTTTTTTTAATACCCTTTTATTTTGGATGCAGAAATGACCATTATAAAATACATAACCCACGATTCAAATTTGTACATATTGTTTTTAACGTGTTATCTATAGCTACTGATGTCTAAACTACTAATCTTGGAAAGTCTCAATAAAACTATGTACAGACTGAGAGTGTGGGTGTGTGTTTAGTTGTGAATATGTTTTATGAGTGTTAGAAACGGGAGGTTGTGCTGTTGTATGACCTGCAGGTGGCGCCATTTACTCAACTTTTAAATGTACCTGTGTGTTCATTCGACAGGTGGAAGTTTTGTTTGAATTTATGGCTAAGTTAACAATTAATTTACGAAACGACAAATAGGAACGTAACATTTCTTTCCGTTTTGATCAAATCAATACACACTCAATTCTCAGGAAGGCATTTTTGTTATGATTCTGATCTGTAATCTCAATAAAAGTATTTTTCCGAACTACTTTATGCAAATCAAGTAGTGCCAGTCGACTGTGATTGGTCCATTCTAATGCAGCGCGTCACTCTAAACCGTACGGTTTTTTTTAAAACTGCTTTGAAGGCATTTTGCTTTGTTTTGGGGGAAAATGTCTTGCTGGAAAAAAAAAACGTTTTTATAAGTCTTTAAACGCTTAGAATATAAATGTTTACAGTTGTGAAGATAAATTTAGTACCTGAAATACAAATATAAATAATTATAAAAAGATTCAGCCAGTAGTCATCATCGATCGAATGTGATTGGTCCATCCTGACAGCGCTGTGAAAAGTAACACAGACCGATAATCATCCACTTGTCATCCGTGATTGTGATTGGTCCACCCTTTCAGCGCTGAGAAAAGTAACATGGACCGAAAAGCGCTCCTGCTTCATCAGAAATCTGAACAATAATTTGCGGCTGAATAATAACACCGAACTTCTCAATATATACTGAGACTGAGTTAAGACAACGAGATGAACATTTCACGACTGAGAAATGTTATTTAAACCCATTCTAACGAACTTTCTGTCGCTATGCCCCGCCCACATCATCATTCCTGTGTGTTTCTGTGGTTTTGAGTTGAGAGTGAAGTCAGTGCTGCTCCATATGATCAGACCTGCAGCCGGTGAAAATAACACACACACACACACACACACATGTCTCCGAGGGGCGAATGAGCTGTAAACGTCTTAAATAACGAGGAACTCAGGCGGTGAGTGATTTTTGTCTTCATTTTTTAAAGACTATTGTTCATGATGTGAGGAGAGTTCTGCAAAACTAGCTAAAAACCGAACCGCTAAATCTGTTTATAATTGTCTTCTTGGGTTTTAAAGGCAGTGTGTGAGCATTTGTGTGTGTTTTTGCTGTCCTCGTGTCTTGTTTTGGGGGAAATATCAATGCTGAAAGTTTGTACACGCGTTGTTAATGTTATTAATGACTTTTATAGTTCAAAAGATGGAGATGGGCTGAATGGTAAAACATCTTAGTTTAATAAGTAATCATTTATTTGTCTTTCTTTGTTTTAATCATTACTTTTAAAGGTTCCAGTAGTGGCTTTATGGGTAATTGGAGATGAAAATGTAGTTTTTAGTGTCTAAAAACCTTTAAAACTCTCTCTGTGATCGTTATTTTCAACCCTCGCGTTGTGTCCCAGTCATTTTGACCCGAAGAGCGTTTTCTTTTTAACTAAAATAATAGTTAATAGTTAATATTATCACCAGTGTTGGGGAAAATTACTTTAAAAAGTAACACATTACAATATCGCGTTACTTTTATGGAAAGTAATACGATACGTTACTGTCGCGTTACTTTTTTCACCTGTCTGGGTTTGTTTTGTTTTTTTTAATAACAAAAAAAGTTATTTTTTGACAAATGTAATGACTTATGATGTGAGGAGAGTTCTGCAAAACTAGCTAAAAACTGAACCGCTAAATCTGTTTATAATTGTTTTCTTCGCTTTTAAAGGCAGTGTGTGAGCATTTGTGTGTGTTTTTGCTGTCCTCGTGTCTTGTTTTGGGGGAAATATCAATGCTGAAAGTTTGTACACGCGTTGTTAATGTTATTAATGACTTTTATAGTTCAAAAGATGGAGATGGGCTGAATGGTAAAACATCTTAGTTTAATAAGTAATCATTTATTTGTCTTTCTTTGTTTTAATCATTACTTTTAAAGGTTCCAGTAGTGGCTTTATGGGTAATTGGAGATGAAAATGTAGTTTTTAGTGTCTAAAAACCTTTAAAACTCTCTCTGTGATCGTTATTTTCAACCCTCGCGTTGTGTCCCAGTCATTTTGACCCGAAGAGCGTTTTCTTTTTAACTAAAATAATAGTTAATAGTTAATATTATCACCAGTGTTGGGGAAAATTACTTTAAAAAGTAACACATTACATTATCGCGTTACTTTTATGGAAAGTAATACGATACGTTACTGTCGCGTTACTTTTTTCACCTGTCTGGGTTTGTTTTGTTTTTTTTAATAACAAAAAAAGTTATTTTTTGACAAATGTAATGACTTATGATGTGAGGAGAGTTCTGCAAAACTAGCTAAAAACTGAACCGCTAAATCTGTTTATAATTGTTTTCTTGGGTTTTAAAGGCAGTGTGTGAGCATTTGTGTGTGTTTTTGCTGTCCTCGTGTCTTGTTTTGGGGGAAATATCAATGTTGAAAGTTTGTACATGCATGTTGTTAATATTAGTAAAGACATTTACGAGATGGAGATAGGATTTGTCTACTTTTTTTCTTTGCTTTGCTGATTTAAACATTACTTTTTAAAGGTTGTCTGGTATGAAGGACCAGTGTTGCTTTATGGGTAATTGGAGATGAAAATGTTGTTTTTAGTGTCTACAAACCGTTTTTTTCAACCCTCGCGTTGTGTTCCAGTCATTTTGACCGGGAAAGTGTTTTCTTTTTCAGTAAAATGCTAGTTAATTTTATCAGCAGTGTTGGGGAAAGTTACCCTACTTTTAAAAGTAATGCAGTAATTACTTTTTTCTCACCTGGGCTGGTTTTTTATTTTGAATTTTTTTTAATGACAACAAAAAAAATGTATTTTTTTGGCAAATGTAAAGGTCCTTTCACACCAAAAGTGACATGAATAAGCCTCATGTTGCGTTCACACCGGACGCGAATGAAGCGTTAAGCGCGAGTGATTTACATGTTTAGTCAATGCAAAGATTCACGCGAATGACGCGTTAACCAATCAGGAGCTTTCTCTAATAGTGACAACAATGAGGACAAAATCATATGTGGATACCCGGAGCTGTACGATACATCTTCATACAGTCCTTCCAGAAAAATGCGGCTTTTTTTGTGATTGTTGATTTAGATTTAGAAGTGAATGCAAAAACTGCCTTATGTGAAGCTTATGAGTGTTGATTATTATATCTAAAAATAAATAGCAACTGAATTTAGGCTAATAGTTTGGGCTCTGCTGTTAATCTTTAATAGCTATAGGTAAGTAAGGGCTCCCTATATAGTTTACAGCATTATCTTTACGAAACTTTTAGTTATAATTTAATTCATTTAAGGACAGACACAATTTTTTTCATTAAACCACTGTTGAATAAAAATTAATAAAAAGCAATTTTGTAAAACTGCTGTACCGAATCCATACCGAACCGGGACTTCAAAACCGAGGTGCGTACCGAACCGTTAGTTTAGTGTCCCGTTACACCCCTAGATTGAGGCGCTGTTGCCACACAGACGCAGATCCGGCGGTTAATGATCTGCATTCATCAGGGGCTTCTGTTTCATCAAGCTCAACGTTTTGCATGGTTTCTGATGAAGTAAAGAGAGTATCTGTCTACAGCTGTTGAACTTCGATCAGGTTTATAGCGCTTTGATTAACAAATGATGAGGTGATATGTGCATCTTATCTGTTTTATATTACTCCCAAATGATGCCTGTGTTAGTCTTAGTTTGCGTGTGTGTGGTTATGGAGGCTGTAACTTCCCACAATAGTGTGTTTTCCCCGCCTGGAAAGCTCTCGTGTGTTGTGCTTTTGTACAGTAAAACCGATCGATAAGTCCATGGTTTAAAAACATGCCAGTCAGCTGCTAATTATTTATTCACCTGAGAGTGTATCTGTTGTGCAACATCGTTGTCCCCGCCATTCTCTCCCATTCATCATTCATTCAGTTTCCCAGCGTGGAAAAGCTTTCAGGTCAGGGTTTTGCTTTGACCTTGTCTGGGTTAAAAGTCCCCAAGGGAACGCCGTTACTGGGGTTATTTGTCCAAGTAGAAGTTTAACAGCTGAGCCGAGAGATTTATGGACCTTCAAGAAGAAGCTCTTTGTCTTTCTATTGTGAATCTGAGGGAAAGGGTTCACGGTTTCGAGACCCTTTAGGAAAATGAGTTTTAAAGTACTACACCGTGTAAAATGGCACAGTGGTGGTGGTGCTTTGTAGTGGTTTACCCAGACGTTGGCCATGGCGATATATCGGTAAACCAATGCCAATGCCAAGTATCATTATTGCATTGGTAATTATCATTTTATTTCTATTTTTCTGTTTGGCCATTTTTATTTTTGGAATATTATTAATTGATTTAGAATTTTTTTTTTTCAAATGTTTTTTTTTTTTTCTAATGTGGCAAATATTATGTAAAATAAATTTGTTTAAAAAATATATATAATTAGTGTTTGCATATTTTCTGTCGTTAAATAAAAGTGTGGTGTCATAAATACAGTACTGTGCAAAGATGGAGGATGCATGGATAGATGGATGGATGGTTGGAGGGATGGATGGATAAATAGATAAATGGATGGATGGAAGGATAAATGGATGGAAGGATAAATGGATGGATAGATAAATGGATGGATGGATAGATAAATGGATGGATGGATGGACAGATGGATGGATGGAAGGATAAATGGATGGATGGATGGATGGATGGACAGATGGATGGATGGAAGGATAAATGGATGGATAGATAAATGGATGGATGGAAGGGTAAATGGATGGATGGATGGATGGAAGGAAGGATAAATGGATGGATAGATAAATGGATGGATGGATGGATGGACAGATGAATGGAAGGATGGATGGATGGACAGATGGATGGAAGGATAAATGGATAGATAGATAGATAGATAAATAAATAGATAGATGGATGGATGGATGGATGGATGGATGGATGGATGGATGGATAGATAGATGGATAAATAGTTGGATGGATAAATAAATGGATGGAAGGATAAAAGGATGGATATAGAGATGGATGGTTGGAGGGATGGATGGATGGATGGATGGATGGATGGACAGATGGATGGAAGGATAGATGGATGGACAGATGAATGGAAGGATAAATGGATGGATGGACAGATGGATGGAAGGATAAATGGATAGATAGATAAATAAATAGATAGATGGATGGATGGATAAATGGATGGATAAATAAATGGATGGAAGGATAAAAGGATGGATAAATAAATGGATGGAAGGATAAATGGATGGATAAATAAATAAATGGATGGATAAATGGATGGATAAATAAATAAATGGATGGATAAATGGATGGATAAATAAATGGATGGAAGGATAAAAGGATGGATAAATAAATGGATGGAAGGATAAATGGATGGATAAATAAATAAATGGATGGATGGATGGATAGATAGATGGATAAATAGTTGGATGGAGGGACAGATGGATGGAGGGACAGATGGATGGAAGGATAAATGGATGGATAAATAAATGGATGGAAGGATAAATGGATCGATAAATAAATAAATAAATAAATAAATGGATGGATGGATGGATTAATGGATGGATGGATGGATTAATGGATGGATGGATGAAGGGACAGATGGATGGAAGGATAAATGGATAGATAAATAAATGGATGAATGGATGGAGGGACAGAGATAGATGGATGGATGGAGAGATAAATGGATGGATAGATGGATGATGGATAAACAGATGGATGGAGAGATAAAAAAAATGGATGGATGGAGGGACAGATAGATAGATGGATGGATGGAGAGATAAAAAAAATGGATGGATGGAGGGACAGATAGATAGATGGATGGATGGAGAGATAAAAAAATGGATGGATGGAGGGACAGATAGATAGATGGATGGATGGAGAGATAAAAAAATGGATGGATGGAGGGACAGATAGATAGATGGATGGATAGATAAATAAATGGATGGATGGATGGATGGATGGATGGAGAGATAAATAGATGGATGGATGGAAGGATAAATAGATGGATGGATGGATGGATGGATGAAGAGATAAATAGATGGATGGATGGATGGATGGATGAAGAGATAAATAGATGGATGGATGGATGGATGAAGAGATAAATAGATGGATGGATGGAAGGATAAATAGATGGATGGATGGATGGATGAAGAGATAAATAGATGGATGGATGGAAGGATAAATAGATGGATGGATGAAGAGATAAATAGATGGATGGATGGAGAGATAAATAGATGGATGGATGGAAGGATAAATAGATGGATGGATGGATGGATGGATGGATGGATGAAGAGATAAATAGATGGATGGATGGAAGGATAAATAGATGGATGGATGGATGGATGAAGAGATAAATAGATGGATGGATGAAGAGATAAATAGATGGATGGATGGAGAGATAAATGGATGGATGGAGGGACAGATAGATAGATGGATGGATGGATGGATGAAGAGATAAATGGATGGATGGATGGATGAAGAGATAAATAGATGGATGGATGAATGGAGAGATGAATAGATGGATGGATTGATAGAGATATTTCCTCAGCTGTCAGCCCTTGCTCTTTAATATATTAGCATCAGTCAAATACTTTGTTAACCATTATACTGATAGATTTGCATGGCATTTAAATGATATTCCAGCGGTTGACCAATAACAGCAGACTGGGTCATCTGACCAATCAGAGCAGAGCAGCTCTCCGAGGGGCGGAGCTGATGCTTCAGTGGATATAATGAGGAAATGAAGTGTTTTTGATGTTGAATGCGTGTGAATCTGTCATGCGCCAGAACATTAGAAACCACTTCAGTACAAGTTCATAAAGTCTGTGGAACAGGACTAGTTTTAAACTATACATTTGGAGCGTTCCCAAGATACATACGCAAAAGAGTCGTCCAGTTTTAGGAGTCCAGAGCCTCCAGCTCAAGTTTTAAAGAGGTGTGAGTGTGTGTGTGTGTGTGTGAGGTGTTTCAACAGAGAATCTGCATTAAATGTGTTTCTGCTTTTCTTCAGGAAACGATCATTGACCAATTACAGCCGGCTGGCGCGGTTCCGTGTGTGTGTGTGTGTGTGGTTTATTTATAGAGCTTGTGGGTGTTCGGATGGGAAGATGTCTTATCCCACCATCACTATGCATCATTTATGAGCTCCTAAAGAAAAGGAATTTTTCACGGGATTCTGGGAAAGATGATGATTCGTGCAGCGCTGCAATACTTGCGCGCGGGGTGATCTGAGAATCTTTGTGCTGTTTAAGAGCATGTTTAATCAGAAACGAGTGCAGGTGTTTTGTCTGAATATCACGACACTTTGATGTATTTTATAGCGCCTGGTTCATTGGTCACACTAGAACAAGTCTAGTGCATTGCATTGTGGGTACTGCATTCAACTAAACGACCAAATATTGACTGATGGCTCATTCAAATGCCGCGCATAACCTAAAAATCCTTGTTTGTGCTGTTTGTTATTTTTATGTTTTCTTGTAAATGTGAAATTAAATGAAGAAAAATCTGAACGTGTCATTTTCTGAGTGTTCGATTTATAAAACGTTTGCATGCAAAAAAGTTCATAATATTTGAGTTATATAATTAATAGTGCTGTCAAACGATTGTTTTAATAAAAGTTTGTGCTTACATAATGTGTGTGTGTGTGTGTGTGTGTGTGTGTGTGTTATGTATATTTGAATACACACACATGTATATATTTAATATATATTTTCATGTTTAATAAATATTTGCATGTATATATTTAATACATATTTTCATATTTTTTTTCTAATGTGGCAAATATTATGTAAAATAAATTTGTTTATAAAAATATATATAATTAGTGTTTGCATATTTTCTATCGTTAAATAAAATAGTGTGGTGTCATAAATACAGTACTGTGCAAAGATGGAGGATGCATGGGTGGATGGATGGAAGGATAAATGGATGGATGGATGGATGGATGGATGGAAGGATAAATGGATGGATGGATGGATGGATAAATAAATAGATCGATGGATGGATGGATGGATGGATGGATAGATAGATGGATAAATAGTTGGATGGATGGAGGGACAGATGGATGGAAGGATAAATGGATGGATAAATAAATAAATAAATAAATGGATGGTTGGTTGGAGGGATAAATAGATGGATGGACAGATGGATGGAAGGATAAATGGATGGATAAATAAATAAATAAATAAATAAATAAATAAATGGACAGATGGATGGAAGGATAAATGGATGGATAAATAAATAAATAAATAAATAAATAAATAAATAAATGGATGGTTGGTTGGAGGGATAAATAGATGGATGGACAGATGGATGGAAGGATAAATGGATGGATAGATAAATAGATGGATGGATGGATGGATGGATGGATAGATAGATAGATGAATAAATAAATAGTTGGATGGATGGATGGAGGGACAGATGGATGGATAAATAAATGGATGGAAGGATAAATGGATGGATAAATAAATAGATGGAAGGATAAATGGATGGATGGATGGATGGATGGATGGATAAATGGATGGATAAATGGATGGATGATGGATAAATGGATGGATGGAGAGATAAAAATGGATGGATGGAGGGACAGATAGATAGATGGATGGATGGATGGAGAGATAAATAAATGGATGGAAGGATAAAGTGATGGATAAATAAATGGATGGAAGGATAAAGTGATGGATAAATAAATGGATGGAAGGATAAAGTGATGGATAAATAAATGGATGGATGGATGGAGAGACAGATAGATGGATGGATGGAGAGAGATTTTCATGTTTAATAAATATTTGCATGTATATATTTAATAAATAATTTCATTTTTTTTCTAATGTGGCAAATATGTAAAATAAATTTGTTTATAAAAATATATAATTAGTGTTTGCATATTTTCTATCGTTAAATAAAATAGTGTGGTGTCATAAATACAGTACTGTGCAAAGATGGAGGATGCATGGGTGGATGGATGGATGGATGGATGGACGGATGGATGGATGGATGGATGGATGGATGGATGGATGGAAGGATAAATAGATGGATGGATGGATGGATAGATAAATAGATAGATGGATAAATAGTTGGATGGTTGGATGGATGGATGGATGGATGGAAGGATAAATGGATGGATAAATAAATAAATGGATGGTTGGAGGGATAAATAAATAGATGGAAGGATAAATGGATGGATAGATGGATAGATAGATGGATGGATGGATGGATGGAGGGACAGATGGATGGAAGGATAAATGGATGGATAAATAAATAAATGGATGGTTGGAGGGATAAATAAATAGATGGAAGGATAAATGGATGGATGGATGGATAGATGGATAGATAGATGGATGGATGGATGGATGGATGGAGGGACAGATGGATGGAAGGATAAATGGATGGATAAATAAATAAATGGATGGTTGGAGGGATAAATAAATAGATGGAAGGATAAATGGATGGATAGATGGATGGATGGATGGATGGATGGATGGATGGAGGGACAGATGGATGGAAGGATAAATGGATGGATAAATAAATAAATGGATGGTTGGAGGGATAAATAAATAGATGGAAGGATAAATGGATGGATAGATGGATGGATGGATGGATGGATGGATGGATGGATGGATAAATGGATGGATGATGGATAAATGGATGGATGGAGAGATAAAAATGGATGGATGGAGGGACAGATAGATAGATGGATGGATGGATGGATGGAGAGATAAATAAATGGATGGAAGGATAAAGTGATGGATAAATAAATGGATGGATGGAGGGACAGATAGATGGATGGATGGAGAGAGATTTTCATGTTTAATAAATATTTGCATGTATATATTTAATAAATAATTGATTTATTATATTTAATAATTAATAATATACATGCATGTATATATTTAATATGTATTATCATATATATATATATAAAATACATAATTTTTGCATATGTATATTTAATCAATATTTGTATGTATATATTTAAATGTTTAATATGCATACATAATATTTGCATGTATATAATATTTTATGTTTTTAATATGTACATATTTAATAAATATTTGCATGTATAATTCATATATATACATATATTAATCTACTTTTTTTTATTTATTCTTAAACGTGTGTGTGTGTGTGTGTGTGTTTGTTTAAATTAACTAAACAAACATTTATTTTGGATGCGATTAATCATTTGACAGCACTAATAATTCATTAATTAATTCCAGTTGCATTATTATCACAAAGCAGTTCAAATGTTGATATTTTGAGCATATATTAATGCATGTTGTAATTCCCCATATTTCTTTATGTTTGCGTAATCGTCTGGATTATTATAAATCAGTAGATGGATTATTTTAATTAACCATTGAAACCATTAAATGTTACACACGTTTCACACTCATTTGATCCTGATGTTTGAGGATGAATGCATGCAGTGTAAGATCTGATTGTGTGTGTGTGTGTGTGTGTGTGTGTGTGTGTGTGTGTGTGTGTGTGTGTGTGTGTGTGTGTGTGTTGTAGTGTTCTCTATACGAGAGCTCAGCCAAGATAAACAGCTGCCATAGTAAAACCCTAACCCTCCCACCGCTCCCTCAGGCCTGTCTGCAGCTCTCCCGGCGTCCCGAGGGTCCGGTCCCGCAGACGGTGTCGGGTCACGGGGTCAGCGCCGGAAGAGGGGAGAGTATTTTTAGGGAGTGTTTGCCTTTCGGAAGTGTTTTAATTGAGGAAGTAATTGTCGCCTTGTGTTGTGTGAGAACGCTGAGGGAGGCATTTATTTACAGCCGGAGAATAAATACAGCGTGATCATGAAAGTGATAATGAAAGAGTGATAATGAAAGCGTGTGCGCTCTGGAGACTGTCACCAGATTCTGTCTCGTTCGTTTATGAGAATGAATAGCAGAAACTTTTCTGATTTATGTTGCATGGCCTCAGATTTCCGCTTCAGTTTATTTTCTGCAGATCAAAGTATTTCACTGCTCGTGACTTTATCAACTTTTCCCGTTTGTTTTCCCAGATATTCCTCAGGAGAAATAAACCCTGTGAGTAGAGCTGTAGAATTTGATTACAAACGTTGAGATCTCAGCAAATCTGAGAGTACTGAGACATTAGCTGTGCACGACATTGTAAGATATGGCATAAATCATCAGTGATGAAGCAGCGTTTCCATCTCAATCATCACTTCCTGAGAAACTGCCTCAACATATCAGTGATGATGATGTCACTGCAGTCGGGCTCTTCCTCCCTCCATCATAAATGAGTTGTGTCTCAGAGCAGCAGCGTTCTATTCTACTCTATTCTACTCTACTGTACTCTATTCTACTCTACTGTACTCTATTCTACTATTCTACTCTACTGTACTCTATTCTACTCTACTGTACACTATTCTACTCTACTGCACTCTATTCTACTCTACTGTACTCTATTCTACTCTACTGCACTTTATTCTACTCTACTGCACTCTATTCTACTCTACTGTACTCTATTATACTCTACTGTACTCTATTATACTCTACTGTACACTATTCTACTCTACTGCACTTTATTCTACTCTACTGCACTCTATTCTACTCTACTGTACTCTATTCTACTCTACTGTACTCTATTATACTCTACTGTACTCTATGATACTCTACTGTACTCTATTATACTCTACTGTACTCTATTCTACTCTACTGCACTTTATTCTACTCTACTGCACTCTATTCTACTCTACTGTACTCTATTATACTCTACTGTACTCTATTATACTCTACTGTACTCTATTCTACTCTACTGCACTTTATTCTACTCTACTGCACTCTATTCTACTCTACTGTACTCTATTATACTCTACTGTACTCTATTATACTCTACTGTACACTATTCTACTATTCTACTCTACTGTACTCTATTCTACTCTACTGTACTCTATTCTACTATTCTACTCTACTGTACTCTATTCTACTCTACTGTACACTATTCTACTCTACTGCACTCTATTCTACTCTACTGTACTCTATTCTACTCTACTGCACTTTATTCTACTCTACTGCACTCTATTCTACTCTACTGTACTCTATTATACTCTACTGTACTCTATTATACTCTACTGTACACTATTCTACTCTACTGCACTTTATTCTACTCTACTGCACTCTATTCTACTCTACTGTACTCTATTCTACTCTACTGTACTCTATTATACTCTACTGTACTCTATGATACTCTACTGTACTCTATTATACTCTACTGTACTCTATTCTACTCTACTGCACTTTATTCTACTCTACTGCACTCTATTCTACTCTACTGTACTCTATTATACTCTACTGTACTCTATTATACTCTACTGTACTCTATTCTACTCTACTGCACTTTATTCTACTCTACTGCACTCTATTCTACTCTACTGTACTCTATTATACTCTACTGTACTCTATTATACTCTACTGTACACTATTCTACTCTACTGCACTTTATTATACTCTACTGTACTCTATTATACTCTACTGCACTTTATTCTACTCTACTGCACTTTATTCTACTCTACTGTACTTTATTCTACTCTACTGCACTTTATTCTACTCTACTGTACTCTATTATACTCTACTGTACTCTATTCTACTCTACTGCACTTTATTCTACTGTACTCTATTATACTCTACTGTACTCTATTATAATCTACTGTACTCTATTATACTCTACTGTACACTATTCTACTCTACTGCACTTTATTCTACTCTACTGCACTTTATTCTACTCTACTGTACTCTATTATACTCTACTGTACTCTATTATACTCTACTGTACACTATTCTACTGTACTGTACTATATTTTACTGTACTGTATTATACTGTACTCTATTATACTCTACTGTACTTTATTCTACTCTGCTGTACTTTATCTGTACTGTACTTTATTCTACTCTATTCTACTCTACTGTACTCTATTCTACTCTACTCTATTCTACTCTACTGTACTTTATTCTACTCTACTCTATTGTACTCTATTCTACTGTACTCTACTCTACTGTACTGTACTCTATTCTACTGTATTGTACTCTATTGTACTGTACTCTATTCTACTGTACTGTACTCTATTCTACTGTACCCTACTCTACTGTACTCTATTCTACTCTACTCTTTTCTACTCTACTCTTCTACTTTATTCTACTCTGCTTTATTCTATTCTACTCTACTTTAGTCTACTTGACTGTACTTTATTCTACTCTACTTTATTCTACTCTACTTTATTCTACTTTATTCTATTATACTCTACTTTATTCTATTCTAGTCTACTCTACTTTAGTCTACTCTACTTTATTATACTCCACTGTACTCTATTCTACTCTACTCTATTATACTCTACTGTACTTTATTCTACTCTACTCTATTGTACTTTATTCTACTCTACTGTACTCTATTATACTCTACTGTACTGTACTCTATTTTACTCTACTGTATTATACTCTACTGTACTTTATTCTATTCTACTCTATTATACTCTACTGTACTTTATTATACTGTACTCTATTATACTCTACTGTACTTTTATACTGTACTCTAGTATACTCTACTGTACTTTTATACTGTACTTTATTCTGCTCTGCTGTACTTTATTCTACTGTACTGTACTTTATTCTACTCTACTGCACTCTATTCTACTCTACTGTACTCTATTATACTCTACTGTACTCTACTCTACTGTACTCTATTATACTCTACTGTACACTATTCTACTCTACTGCACTTTATTCTACTCTACTGTACTCTATTATACTCTACTGTACACTATTCTACTCTACTGCACTTTATTCTACTCTACTGCACTCTATTCTACTCTACTGTACTCTATTATACTCTACTGTACACTATTCTACTCTACTGCACTTTATTCTACTCTACTGTACTCTATTATACTCTACTGTACACTATTCTACTCTACTGTACTTTATTCTACTCTATTGTACTTTATTCTACTCTACTGTACTTTATTCTACTCTACGATACTCTATTCTACTCTATTGTACTTTATTCTACTCTACTCTATTGTACTGAACTCTATTCTACTGTACTGTACTCTATTGTACTGTACTCTATTCTACTGTACCCTACTCTACTGTACTCTATTCTACTCTACTCTTTTTCTCTCTACTCTTCTACTCTATTCTACTCTACTTTATTATACTCTACTGTACTCTATTCTACTGTACTCTATTCTACTCTACTGTACTATTATACTGTACTCTTTTCTACTGTACTCTACTTTATTCTACTCTACTGTACTCTACTCTATTCTACTCGACTACTCTTTTCTACTGTACTCTTTTCTACTCTATTCTACTGTACTCTACTCTTTTCTACTCTACTCTATTCTACTCTATTCTACTCTACTTTATTCTACTCTACTCGTTTCTACTCTACTGTACTCTATTCTACTCTACTTTATTCTACTCTACTCTACTTTATTCTACTCTATTCTACTCTACTTTTTTCTATTCTACTCTACTCTTTTCTACTCTACACTTCTACTCTATTCTACTCTACTTTATTCTATTCTACTCTACTTTAGTCTACTCTACTTTAGTCTACTCAACTGTACTTTATTCTACTCTATTCTACTATATTCTACTCTATTCTACTCTACTTTATTCTATTCTACTCTACTTTATTCTACTCTATTCTACTCTACTTTATTCTGTTCTAGTCTACTCTACTTTAGTCTACTCTACTTTATTCTACTCTACTCTTCTACACTTTTATTCTACTTTATTCTACTCTACTCTTCTACTCTATTCTACTTTACTTTATTCTATTCTAATCTACTCTATTTTATTCTACTCTACTTTATTCTATTCTATTCTAGTCTTCTCTACTTTATTCTACTCTACTTTATTATTTTCTATTGTACTCTACTTTATTCTATTCTACTCTACTTTATTCTACTCTACTCTTCTACTTTATTCTACTCTACTTTATTCTAGTCTACTCTACTTTATTCTACTCTACTCTTTTACTCTATTCTACTCTACTTTATTCTACTCTACTCTTCTACTTTATTCTACTCTACTTTATTCTAGTCTACTCTACTTTATTCTACTCTACTCTTTTACTCTATTCTACTCTACTTTATTCTACTCTACTCTTCTACTCTACTTTATTCTATTCTATTCTATTCTACTCTACTTTATTCTTAGTTTACTCTACTCTACTTTATTCTACTCTACTCTACTTCTCTTCTACTCTATTCTATTCTACTTTATTCTATTCTACTCTACTTTATTCTATTCTACTCTACTTCTCTTCTACTCTATTCTACTCTACTTTATTCTATTCAACTCTACTCTACTACTCTTCTACTCTATTCTATTCTACTTTATTCTACTCTACTTCTCTTCTACTCTATTCTATTCTACTTTATTCTATTCAACTCTACTCTACTTCTTCTACTCTATTCTATTCTACTTTATTCTACTCTACTCTACTTCTCTTCTACTCTATTCTATTCTACTCTACTTTATTCTTAGTTTGCTCTACTCTACTCTACTCTACTCTACTCTGCTTTTCTCATGCATCATCCTGATCTCCGTCTCCTCCCCAGAGGATGTTTTGCAATGCTTGTGTTCTTCTGTCTCATTGTGAAACTCTGTGTGTGTTGCAGTTGTTGTGTAACACATGAGGGCCTGCAGTGATCAATCACACAGAGCTGATGTTCAGTGTTTAAAGCGGATCAGTGTGTTCAGGGCCACCGTTTCCCTCTCATATGCCACTGCAAACACACATGTGTGCCAACTGAACAATGTGTTTAGTGGCACGTGTGCGGATAAACAATCCCTGCGGATCAGTTTCTTAAGATCATGAAAAATCTTCAATGCTCTAACAAGTGTCTTATCATCGCGCATTAGCATCTTGTATTATGGGGATGGAAAAACATAAATTGCGATACTTAGTGATTATTAAACTTCAAAAGGCTATGATTTCATTAAATAAATGTGTGTCCAATATTTAGTTACACAAACTGTATGTATTTTAATTTAATTTAATTTCCATTTAATTTAAAGCAAACTATTGCAGCTTCGACTAAGAACATTAATTGACACATATTATTAAATATATAGATTTTACTAGCATTTGTGATATTATAGTTAATAAAAATTAAAACCATAAAAAAACTTTTAACTGACATAAAATAAAATATAACCTAAACTTTTCTTGTTTTCATTTAGTTTAGTTTTATTAACCTGATGTACCAAACTAAAACTGAAATAAAAGTTATAAAAAAAAAACAGAATTACTAAAACTTAGAACTTAAATTAAAATGAAAGCATAAATAAATTGAATTCAGAATATTAATAAAAACGTTAGTATCAGTGATACTAAAATAACACTAATATGGCAAAGTCTGTGTATTACAGTGCGATTATATTTATATATATATATATATATATATATATAGAAGTAGAGTAGAAAATAACAAACTAATAGAATAAAGTAGAGTAGAATATAACAAACTAATAGAATAAAGTAGAGTAGAATAGAATAGAGTAGAATATAACAAACTAATAGAATAAAGTAGAGTAGAATATAACAAACTAATAGAATTAAGTAGAGTAGAATAGAATAGAGTAGAATATAACAAACTAATAGAATAAAGTAGAGTAGATTAGAATAGAGTAGAATATAACAAACTAATAGAATAAAGTAGAGTAGAATAGAATAGAGTAGAATATAATAAACTAATAGAATAAAGTAGAGTAGAATAGAAGTAGAGTAGAGTATAACAAACTAATAGAATAAAGTAGAGTAGAATAGAAGTAGAGTAGAATATAACAAACTAATAGAATAAAGTAGAGTAGAATAGAATAGAGTAGAATATAATATAATAAACTAATAGAATAAAGTAGAGTAGAATAGAAGTAGAGTAGAATATAACAAACTAATAGAATAGAAGTAGAGTAGAATATAACAAACTAATAGAATAAAGTTGAGTAGAGTAGACTATAGTAGAATAGAGTACAGCAGAGTAGAATAGAATGGAGTAGAGTAGAGTAGAATAAAGTACAGTAGAGTAGAATAAAGTACAGTATAGTAGAATAAAGTACAGTATAGTAGAATAAAGTACAGTAGAGTAGAATAAAGTACAGTAGAGTAGAATAAAGTACAGTAGAGTAGAATAAAGTACAGTAGAGTAGAGTATAGTAGAATAGAGTACAGCAGAGTAGAATAGAATGGAGTACAGTAGAGTAGACTAAAGTACAGTAGAGTAAAATAAAGTACAGTAGAGTAAAATAAAGTACAGTAGAGTAAAATAAAGTAGAGTAGACTAGAATAAAGTACAGTAGAGTAGAATAAAGTACAGTAGAGTAGAATAGAATAAAGTAGAATAGAATTCAAAAGAATAAAGTAGAATAGAACAAACTAATAGAATAAAGTAGAATATAAAAAAGTAGAGTAGAGTAGAATATAAAAAAGTACAGTAGAGTAATAGATCAGACTATATATATATATATATACACTGATCAGGCATAACATTATGACCAGTAACCAGTAATGACCAGTAATAACACTGATGATCTCCTGTTAGTGGGTGGGATATATTAGGCAGCAAGTGAACATGTTGTCCTCAGAGTTGATGTGTTAGAAGCAGGAAAAATGGGCAAGCGTAAGGATTTGAGCGAGTTTGGGCCAGATTGTGACGGCTAGACGACTGGGTCAGAGCATCTCCAGAACTGCAGCTCTTGTGGGGTGTTCCCGGTCTGCAGTGGTCAGTCTCTATCAAAAGTGCTCCAAGGAAGGACCAGTGGAGAACCGGCCACAGGGTCAGGTCTGGTTCTGATAGAAAGGTGTCAGTGTCCATGCCTCGATGGGTCAGGACTGTTTGGGCAGCAAAACACAATATTAGGTCATAATGTTATGCCTGATTGATGTATATATACGCCCTGGCTCTGAACGGCTTTTATAAATCGTATTTTTGCTAAACTGTAACGCATAAATATCCACTATGCTAATATCCCTGTTATACGGATCCGTCTGTCCTCAATTACAGGACGAATCCCAGACGTGGATGTGAGGGTCAGATTCCGGTGAGTGCGTTTTATCAGCTGTGGGAACAAAAGCTTTCCAGATGGACTGAACCAAATGGACATTTACATGTCAGCACACGTCATCTGTCTGAAATGCAAACGGTGCATTTGAATAGAATAGATCAGACGGCGTTCATTCCCTGAACACCCACAGGCTGAACTCTATAATAATGCATCCCTGTGAGATGCTCCGATCCTGATGTGTGATCCGCTGTGGGATGTTCATCCAGACGGTCTGGCCCGTGATCTTGGCTCCGTCTCAGCAGCACAGCTGTCAGGAGCGGCGATTACACTGAGGAATGATGTCCGTGTTAATCCTGGAAGACTCCGGTGGCTTTGATCTCTGATCCTGATGCTCTTGTTAAAGACAGAGACTCATGGGAATCCGCCGGGAGGAGCTCACAAACGCCACTTTACAATCCAATTAGTTGAAGATTAGTGACACTGGTGGAGATCTCAAGCCTGTTTTTGACGTGTAATTTATGAATGGAATATGCTGCGGAAAGTTTTATTTTTAAATTTAAGTAAAAAAAATTCCCAGAATTATGCCCCCCCCCCCCATTTCCCATGGATTGCTTTATTAGGGGCCAAGCACCTATTGAAATCGTTATGGTGCGTTCACACCGGACGCGATTCATGCGAGTGATTTACATGTTAAGTCAATGCAGGGACGCGAAATGGCATTCTGCGGCGCGATTCGCGCGAATGAGGCGGCGCGATTCGCGCGAATGAGGCGGCGAGATTCGCACTAGGGATGGCGAAAACTAAACATTTTCTTGACCGACCACCGAGCCTCATTAGCCGGTTGAAACCGGTTAACCGATTAGTTAAAAAAAATATGCTGCGCTATTTAAAATAACAGCCGCAACTCGCGAGCCGCGCCTGCAATTTCGCAACTCTGTCGCATCTCTCTGCCGCTCTGCCTCCCGCTCTCTCACACACACACACACACACACACGCACACACACACTGTCCTATGGCAAGCCAAAGTGTTCATATACGCTTGGACGGGCGTCTGATTGCACACTGACACGTCAAAAGCGTGCGATTTGACAGCAAAACGCGCGTCCTCGGCGCGTGATTTACCATAAAAACGCGCGTTTTTAACGTTTTTATTCGGTAAAATCCACTATCGGTCGACCTCTAATTTTTTCCATTTAAATGTTTTCCCAAATTCTGTTTTCTTCCCCCTGCCCCATTGTAATTTTTCTGGATTGCTTTAAAAAAAAAATATATATTTTTTTTTAATCATGAAGCTTATACAATTCAACAAATTATTATTTCTTTTTTTTTCATAAAAAATCTAGGTCAAATTCTGTTTTTTTATTTTTTTATTTTTTTTATTTTTTTTTATCTCCATTGTGATTTTTTTTTCTTTTTTTTCTGGATGACTTTTTTAGTGTTATTACTTCCGAAATCATAAAACTTATACAATTTTTTAAAAAAAATATTAAAGTTGAACAAAAATTTTATTTTTAGAGGCTCATGAAATCGGTTTTATTTCTTCAAATTCCATTTGTTTTCCTTTATTTAAATTTTTCTAGGTCAAATTCAGCTTTTTTGTTTAGTTTTACCTCAATTTTAATTTTCTGGATTACTTTTTTTATTGTTATTACTTCCGAAATCAAGAAACTAATACAATTCAACACAAATTTATTAAAGTTTAACAATTTTTTTGTTTTTAGGACCCCATTAAATTTTTCCCCTTCATTTGAAATTTCTTTTCTTTCTTTTTTTCTGGATTCTGTTTTAATTTTTTTAAACTTATTGAACAAAAAATATTAAAAGTAAAAAAAAAGTTATGAAATTTAAAATTTTTCACAGGTTATGCCCCCCCCCCCTCACATTTCCCATTGATTGCTTTATTATTATTATTTCTGAAATAATTAAACATTTAGAATTAAACAAAAACGGATTAAAGTTGAACAAAAATGACAGAGTCCTTTGAATCCGTTTTATTTTCCCTCAAATTGCATTTTTTCCATTTAAATGTTTTCCCAAGTTTTCCCCTGCCCCTTTGTAATTTTTCTAGATTTCCTTTTAATTATAATTTTTTCTGAAATCATGAAACTTATACAATTCAAGAAAACTGTAGTAAAGTTTAGGACCCCATGAAATCCGTTTTATTTTCCCCCAAATTCAATTTTTTTCATTTAAATTTTTCTAGGGGTTTTTTTGTTGTCTTTTTTCTGGATTCCATTTTAATGGTCAAATTAAATTTAATAATCAAAAATCATGTCTAATTAATTAATCACGAACATTATACAATTCAACAATTAATTAAAATAAATTTAACAAAAATGACATTTTTAGGACCCCATGAAATCCGTTTTATTTTCCCCCAAATTCAATTTTTTTTCCCTTTTATTTAAATTTTTCGAAGTTTTAAAATAAATTGTAAAAAAAAATGACATTATAGGGCACTATGGAATCCGTTTAAATATTTCCATAATGTTTTGGGATTTTTGCTTTTTTTTTCCCTACTTAATTTTTCTGGATTATATTTTAATGGTTAAAAATTATTTAACAAAAAATAAATAAAAGTTTAACAAATGTAAATTTGCCATTTTTATAATTCTAATGTAGTGTTCCCAAATTCTCTCTCTTCCATTCCAGTTTTTCTGGATTGCATTTGAATGCTTTAGTTAAGTAATGATCAGAAAGCCTGTCTAATGAAGTGTTTCCTCTGAAAGTCATTGCTTTGACGTTGTTCCCTGTTGGATTCCCGGCCGGGGGTTTTTTCCCGAAGGTAAACAAGTGAAGTGTAAGTTTCGGTGTTAAAGTCCACTGACACACGGGCTCCGGCCAGCTCTCCCGTACTCCTCACGTTGGCGAGCGCCACGCACGATCCAGCGGCAGACACTGATTCACTCTGTCCGATGGAATGGCAGGAATTTCCATTGGCCGGACTGATAAGACTCCAGAGCTTTTCCACAGATCCGGGGGCAGCTGGAATGCAGGCGTCTCGCTCCAGGACATTTATCACAATGCATCGGCACAGTCCGAGCAGAAAACAGCCGTAAAACAATATTAGTCTAAGGCACAGCAGCAATTTGGAGAGCTTGAATTTGTTTGTCAAGCAGATTTTATTATTTGCTTATTGAGTTGATCTTTGGGATGTTCAGGTGTGTACTGTGTTCAGTGCTAAGGTGCATTTGATATTTGCCTTAAGTGCTGAATAATGTGAACTAAACTGAGAACTTGGCATCTAAAGGTTTTTTGAAAATCATGAGAAACACACATTTAGTCCAAACTGTCGTGTGGTTACAGTACATGTAGCTCCTCAAAGTCTGTCAGGCCATGTTTGTTCAGGTGTTGAGTTTGATTTCATGTCGTGTGTTTTTCAGTGTGTGAGGGACATGAGAGAAGAGTCCAGCTGCTCTCACGACAAAAGCCTGATGGGAGAAGGTAAGAACATCTGTCAATGCTGCTGTTTTTTACTGGCCAGAAACCAGTTAGGCTCCAGTCTGACCACAGTCTGACCCCAGTCTGGCTCCAGTCTGACCCCAGTCTGACCCCAGTCTGACCCCAGTCTGATTCCAGTCTGACTCCAGTCAGACTCCAGCTAGGCTCCAGTTAGGCTCCAGTCTGACCCCAGTTAGGCTCCAGTCTGACCCCAGTTAGACTCCAGTTAGACTCCAGTCTGATTCCAGTCTGACTCCAGTCTGACCCCAGTTAGGCTCCAGTCTGACCCCAGTCTGACCCCAGTCTGGCTCCAGTCTGACCCCAGTCTGGCTCCAGTCTGACCCCAGTCTGGCTCCAGTCAGACTCCAGCTAGGCTCCAGTTAGGCTCCAGTCTGACCCCAGTTAGACTCCAGTTAGACTCCAGTCTGATTCCAGTCTGACTCCAGTCTGACCCCAGTTTGGCTCCAGTCTGACCCCAGTCTGGCTCCAGTCTGACCCCAGTCTGGCTCCAGTCAGACTCCAGCTAGGCTCCAGTTAGGCTCCAGTCTGACCCCAGTTAGGCTCCAGTCTGACCACAGTTAGACTCCAGTTAGACTCCAGTCTGGCTCCAGTTTGACTCAAGTGGAGACAGTTTGGGATGTATTAAACTGATCAAAAATGACATTTATAATGTTAAAAAAGATTCAATCTCACATAAATGCTGTTCTTCATCAAAGAAAAATATATCAGTTTCCACAAAAAAAACCCCTCATTTGGTGAATGCATTTCCAAAGCATGAGATGTTTTCATAAGAGGGCATTTCACAAATGGCAATTTTTACTCTAATTTAAATCTTGACGAGTGAAATGAAAAATACGCTGGTCTTTTCTTCCCTATTGTGACGTACAAGTGAAACGCTTCTCAAACAAGAACAAATGTAGGGCGGGGCTTGATTTTGATTGATTGGATGGTTGTGGTTTGCTATTGGCTGATCTCATGTGAGTGACAGGTGGCCCCGCCCTCGTCATCAGAGAAGAGCAGAGAGAGAGGGAGGGGATGTTATATAAAGATTACGAGGGAAACGGATAAATAATTTATAATATACACACTGCAATATTCCATAAAAACAAGACTGGTCGATTTTGATTCCACGCTGACTTTAGTGCAAGAGCGCGTC
Organism: Romanogobio albipinnatus; assembly: GCA_023566225.1. Taxonomy (NCBI): domain Eukaryota; kingdom Metazoa; phylum Chordata; class Actinopteri; order Cypriniformes; family Gobionidae; genus Romanogobio; species Romanogobio albipinnatus. The sequence continues at coordinate 52,610,782 of CM042249.1, forward strand.
TGATGTGTGTGTTTGTGCAGCGCTCAGTGTTTATGTTTGTTTCCTTTCCGCTGTGTGTGCAGTGAGCTCACGGTTGGCTGCTGATTCTCCTCCGCTCTGCCAAAACAAGTGCAAGAATGTGTGTGGATCGGCTCCTGCTAATGTGATTCGGCAGGGAAATGTTGAGTAATGGAGAGACTTGATTTTGGTTCACAAAGCTGCAAAAGAGACTTTTCTGGATGTCTTAGTCACTTTTGTGCCAGGCTTCTGGCACGGATCTGACACTTGTGCTGTTGAGTGCCAGTGTGTTGATGCCACTCCTCCTCACACTCCGTGAACACGAGCGTCTTCTGCTCTTACTCTCTCACTGCGCTCCAGATTTCCCTAAACAAATGGTGTCCTCCAGCAGGGGATGGCATCCATTCATGGCCTATTTTGGAAGTTTCAGAGTTGTGGTGTGTGTGTGTGTGTTTTGGCACAAGGATGAGTCGGAATTGAAAGAGCAACTTGTGATGTTCTGAGGGCAGGAATACATGACGGACAGCTGGAGAGCTGTGTGTCGGAGGCAGGTGACCATTAGTCAGGAAGTTTGCATGTCCTGGTTAAGTTAAACACAATAAGATGCGATGCATATACACCGATCAGGCTCCCAAAACAGCCCTGACCCGTCTCTCATGGACTCTACTAGACCCCTGACGGTGTGCTGTGGTGTCCATAAACACATTCGGATTTTGCCGTGTGGAGAACACTGATGGCAAATATAAAGAAATCAATTTCACAATAAGTAGTACAGGAGCTCATTTGGCGTGATTGCACGGTTTTAGCGGCTTTGTTGCCATAGCGGCGGAGTCTCGAGAACATGCGCTGTGCCTGTAAACGTGCACGGCTTTTTAAAAAACATGTGGAGCTCGCGCAGATATAGAGCTGAGTATCAGAAAGGTATCAATGGGTCTGTCCAGTAACTCATGATGAACCTCAGGCCAACTGCACACTTCATGAGAAGCATTTGAGTGTCTTAAAGCAGCAGCGCTGACACACACATCCGTGCTTCTAAAGGTATAGGCCTATTGTTTTTTTAATGGATAATATATTAATATAATATTCCATACATTATCAGAGCTTGGCAGACAGAATTATAATTTTTTAGACAGGTTAATTAATATATTATAGCCTAATTAATGTTATTATTAATGTATAATTTAGCTAGGCTATATTAATCATACATAATAAAAAGTTGTCATATAAAGTTTGACATTTAAACAAATATTTAGATTAAAATGGGACAAATAATTACATGATAATATAGTCATAATTTAAGTAAATTAATAAAAAAATAAACATTTTTGGACATTACTGGTTCAGAATGACTGCTTAAAGGGACAGTTCACCCAAAAATGAAAACTGTCATCATTTACTCACCCTCAAGTTGTTCCAAACATGTGTGTCTTTGTTATGTTGAACACATTGGAAGATTCATTCCTACTATGGAAGTCAGTGATGCCCCCAAAGCAGCCTGGGTACAAACTTTCTTCAAAATATCTTCTTTTGTGTTCAGCAGAACAAAGAAACTCATACAGGTCTGGAACAACATGAGGGCGAGTAAATGATGACAGAATTGAACTATCCTGCACAAATAGGCTACTAAAGTGTTCTTTAGAAATAAATAAAATAATCAAATGTAAAATGATATAAAATGTGTTCTGTTGCAAGTTCACATACTTGATCTCATGTTTTCTTATGGTTTATTGTTGAGCTATCAAGTTGTCAATGTTGAAATAATGATTTTATGACGTATTCTTTATTTCTGTCCTTTATGCAATTGTTTTTTAGGTTGTTTTTTTGGGGTGGTCGTGAATGGGTGTCCCTTATTTTGCCACACTGAAGGTGGCGACCCTAGTTGTGCTCCTCAAACCTGCTCACGTGCCACTGTTGGTGCTTTGGGCGGTGGACAGGGGTCAGCATGGGCACTGGTCAGCGGCTGTGCCGCCCCATACACAACAAACTGAGATGCTCTGTGTATTCTGAGCCCTTTCTATCAGAACCAGCATTAACTTCTGGAGCAGTTTGAGCTCCAGTAGCTCGTCTGTTTGATCGGACCACACGGGCCAGCCTTCACTCCACACGTGCATCAATGAGCCTCGGCCGCCCATGACCCTGTGGCCGGTTCTCCACTGGTCCTTCCTTGGAGCACTTTTGATAGAGACTG